>JASFCX010000157.1:0-18601 GCA_036937015.1 Crucibulum parvulum | reverse complement strand
TCACTTTGGTCCTAACAACCTAGAAATAGAACTGGGAAGAGATTGACAAAATACTGATGGAATTGAATGTGAAATGGCACAATGGGAACCGTAGGACGAAGGCTGAGAGGCTGGAGGACTGATAGAGGGACGGAGGAGACGACGGGTGCATGATGGGCATGACAGAGATGATAGAAACTGAGTGGAATTGCTGGAGAAAACGCTAAAATAGTTGCCAGAGCGCAACTATGATAGCTCAACAACGAGAGCTTGGAAAATTATGAACCAAAGACGGGTAGAAAGTCCGGAAGGAGTCCTAGACGATGCAAAAAGAATAAAGTCGTTTGGTGTTGGCGTCGTCGAAAGCGTTGCGATTTAGTGAGGAGGGCGATTTGCAAGTACCCAAGTCCCAAATAACTTGAATTTATTCTTTAAAATTCGAAGTAATGGACTGAAGTATGTAGGGAGCGATTGAATACAGAGGATAGAGGAGGGGAGAGACTCTGAACTAATGAACTATGCAACTAAAACCTATGTTTTTAAGTACATAGAAAAGTCCATAGTTCCAAGGAGTAAAATCGAAAAAATGTAAATATTTTGAAGTAGAATGAAGATTTGAACATATTTTGACATCAGACTCAGTTAGAGGACACTACTAATTCATTGGGAATGCAGAAGGTGTCTGCTGATTGCTGGATTGCATGGATCCTATCCCAAATAAGTGTATAGATGAATAAATATGAAAAATACAAATTAAATTGAAAAGAATGGTCTATCCCATGACTGAATCCATTGTTCCAAGCTTAAATAAATGTTCTGCACTATTTTGAAGCTTCCTGATGCGTTCCAAATTGTCCTAGCAGAACACATAATGTTCCTACTGGTGAGGTTTTGTGTACAGAGCCTGGTGGGGCTCATCAAGACTGATCAAAAGATTATTAGACACTTAGAAATGAATTGAAGAAATCAGGCTTATCTTACCAATGTCAAATATCACATGATATATCCATAAAAGGCAATTTTTGAGATGCTGAGGTGGCAGTGCATGCCAATGACATACAACTGTTGCTCACTTTTGATGGCAAAAAAATGCTCCAGTAAATCACCCTAAAAGAACAATTCTTATTATGTAAGACTCATAATTCCCAGGTTGTTAGGAATAAAGTGAGGCCACTTTCATTTTTATTCTTTTGTTTTCTAGGTATACAAGTCTTCTAGGATTATATATACTTCTATTTTCCTACCTACAGCTGGTACCTAGGTCAACACCATGCTTGAGCACAGTTTCATCCAGATATATGAGAAAGATCAGAAATGTTGTATGGCTCATGATGCACAAGTTGCATCAACCCTTGACCAGTTTATTGAGAATGCCCATGAGAGCCTGACAATAATTACCAATTTATTTTAAAGACCCCATTCAATCTGAGAAGCCCACAGCATGTCAAACATAGACCAATAAATAGTATAACTATATGTATATATGTATCATATCATTACTCTAGATAATTTGTATGTCTTCAACTATCTTTTCAGTCATGAAAGTACCTGTCTAGTGTAGGTGGATCACACCCAAAGTACTCTGCAGTCTGATTGGGCCAAATACAGTTGTGGGCATTGGTAAGGAGCACACCAATGCAATAGTATAGTCCAAGAGGAGACAAGTATAATTGGTGCTTCCACCAGGTATTTAAGAAGGGCTGGAGACAGACTACCTCCCTAAATCCATGCTCAATCTTAATCCATACAGCAGCCATTGCTGCATTCCATTCATGTTCCTCTGGTGTCTGTGCTCCTGCACCTGCAAATGGGCTGATCAATTGGGGGTTGATTCCATATACAGGATCCCCAAAGATCTGGAAATAGCACTTGTGAATCAGTGTGTTGAGATTTGTGCCAGGTCAGAGAGCATATCTTTGGCAGTGCTCAAGAAGATGGGATTCCACAAGAAGGTGATTTTCATTACAGCAACCTTCCACAGGGCCATAGAAATGACCAATTATCCCATTTGGAAGTTTGAGCACTTGGTACTTCAAGGCATGTATGTTTTTGTGACCATTATATGCCTGTTGTCAATGCCATGATGGGTGGCACATACACCAAATGGTGCAGTCAAGAAAGGCCCATATGGTGGCCACTGGTGATCCAGCTTGATGAATAGCATCATCATAGGATTGGAGTTTTTATGGCACACACAAACCAGTGGTGTCAAAAGCAAGGAGATGCTTCCATCACTCATTAAGGTATTCACATAGCTCATGTATGACTTTGCTGATTGCAGATTGGGAACAGTCATAGAGCATTGATAAGTTATATTGGTCACCAGCAGATTTGAATTGGGCAAGGAGCAGGCATAAGCCCTCAATATCTGAGAAGTGAAAGTGACTAGAAGTTGAGAAGGACTCAGGTATATGTAACACATCCACCAGCTGGAAGATTTCATGAGCATATAGCCTAAAATAGAATTTTCTTAAGTTCTTTCTTCCCAGTATAGCCTGCAGGGACTTGAGGTCACATACCAGAAACAATAAAGGCATTCATGACCATGTAAAGTGTAGAGCCACTCCCAAGTGATTCTTGTCCCACCTTGCTGGGGACATGTGATTTCAAGGCCTGAGTTGCAAGATTCTCTTCAACAAAATGATGGAAGGCAGCAGCATTGAGCAGTCTTGTGGAGATATGATCAATCAGGTTGATGATGTCATTGAGCCTCCCAAAGAGAGGTATGAGTAGGATGAGTAAGAGATGTCAAAGATTAATGTTGATCATAGTTATCACTATAACTAAATCAATGCAACATGACTTCTAAGAGTACAGCAGGACTGGGCCTCTAGCCAAACTACAAGTTAGACATATGTCATGTTATCATGTTGGTTGGAGCAAGGTGGGGCATTGTGGGGCATTGTTTTTCTTCAGTGGAGCTCCATTTTTTTTGAAAAAAACTGCTGCAGATACACTCTAATGCTACCAAAATTATGAATAGAGTATCAAGAGACCCCTTATGTTTATATGAATAAGCAGAGTCCAAGCAGTCAGTCTAATGGTCCAATTGAACTCTGCTTGGACTGAGTCTGAGTGGAGTCTGAAAGTCCCAGTGTCCAAGCTGTGGTCCAACTACAGTCTGATTGGATTTTGCTTGGATTTTACTTCATTTTACAATTGTAATACTTTTCAGTCCAATTGGAGTCCAAGGATTGTATGAGGATTTTGCTAGGAGTCCAAGTGGAGTCTGATCAGACAAGGGAGCTTAGTAATAAGTACTCAGGATGGAGGGCAGTGCTTGCATTGGAAGTGGAGGTGGGAGTGAGTGAACATGTTAGTTGGAGGTGGAAACAACAATGTATGTGTTATTTGAATGTATTCCTTCATTCATGCTTGTGGCATTTATGATGATATGCATAAGGTGAGGTGAATACCAGCTCACATCTCTATTTGTGAGGAGGGATGCATGGTGCAATGACATGACCCTACCAATTCTCCCTTCTAATCTGTCCTATCTATCCTCTCCATATGTTCCAATGTCATGTCAAGCCTCATCCACACTTACTGACTTTACCAAGGCTGGCTGGTCAGACAATCCCAGCCCCAGACTGATACTCTCTACTACAACAAATTACCAAGCCCTGTCCACACAGGTCACCCTCAACCAACCCCATTATCATCCATACTCCACAACCACAGTCCATAAGGGTTGTCCACACCATCCCAGATGTGATCACACCCCACACCCTAGCCAAGGGTATTACACACAATCTCAGAATTGCCCACACAAGTTACCAGTGCATGCATAACCAGCAAGTCTTGCCAAGTCACTTATGCCCTTAACCACCACATGGGTATGAATGAGTAAAAAAAGAATATATACACATAATATAAAACAAACACTTGCTTCATTCATTGTGGGGAATAGGAAGAGTGCAAAGAGGGCTGAAAAAGAAAGACAAATATATTTTACATTACATGGAGTTAGTGGTGATGAGTAATACTGAAAAGTATCAACACACTGTCTGGCAAGTCCCAGTGAGATGTGATATGCCTTCCAACCAATCAGAATTGTGGCCACTGAGTTTAATTTTGGCCAGCCAAAAAACTTCCTATTTTAGCCTATGACCTGTCACAACTCTGACTTACTGGCAGGTTTTGTCATGGTTCATCAAAGCATACACTGCACCTGCATCCAACCAGGTTGTCATGAACTGTTTATTTTGATTATTCTTTTCTTTTCTTTTCTAATTATTAGAACAGTTTCTATAATTTTGACAACAAGAACAAATAAAGCCAACTCATGTTGACACATGAGGATAACATACCATAGTCATACATATTTCATTCTAATCTATTTTTAGTATACACACATTTGTAATACATATTGCAGTACACATGTCACAGTACACATGTTGCAGTACACAGCCACAGTGCACAGTCATATTTATTAAATACATACCTAGTACACATGTATTGACTCACCTTTACCATAACTCTTAGTGACTCCTTATGAGCATGTTTCTTAGTATATATATAGTAGTTGTTGTAGTTTCTATTTTGTAGTCTTTAGCTGGTTGTTTCTAACCACCAATACTATTCACTCTACTCCTCACTCCTCTCTCTCTCCTATAAGTTGTTAGTTTGTGTATCAACCTTGGCACATCTCTGAGTAGATTGTGTTGACATGCCTGACACAGGTTATACCCATAAACATGGCCAGGTTTCAAAACCCCTGGTGAACACTAGCCACTGCTGAATGGCCCAGATGGCTCCGCCTCCTCAGCCTCCTGCCCTATTACCTCATACATGGGAACCAATATATCTAATATAAGAACAGACAGAATACCTACAGTCTAAATCACTACTCCTGCTAGGACAGCAATTCAAATCAGACTCATGCACCATAGCTGCAATTCTTAAGTGCCTTCCAAGCATACAAGAGAGCACACAGAGACTCACACACAATGATGTTGCAACAGCACTATGCACTGTAGCATTACTGCTTAAGGAATCAGGAGGGGGGGGGGGGGGTCAATCATGCAAAGAAGGGGATGGCTTGAAGACATCTGACAAGGTGATGTCCATAATGCAATCCCACCTCAATACCTTAAATTCCCTTTCAGAATTGATTAAAGGTGACATCACCTCCACTGTTAGGAACCAATTCCAGGCAATAGCAGAGAGGAAGATGCATTGGTGTGACAAGCAAATTTCATGCTTGAGAAGATCAAAAACAGGCCTCAGCAGTCACAAAGAGACTCCACAGGCCCCCACTGGCTGGCTAGATGAATTGGTGAGAGATTTGAATCAAAGACCTCCCAATATCAATACAAGACTGCTAGCAAGGGAAGGCATCTGCACTGGAGACCATGGAATCCACAACCATCTGTCAACATCTGAATGAAGCACTAAAGAAGGCAATGCCTGATGACAACCACACCATGAAATCAATACAGCAAATGTCCAATTGTAGATTGCTGTTGGAGCTAGCCAGTGATGCAGGCTCCAACTCACTTAAACAAGAAGAGAATGGACAGAAATTCCATGAGCAAGCAGGGATCAACTCCCCCTTTATAGGAAGAATATACCTTGTCCTTATAATGAGGGTACCCATCATTTTTTTCCCCAATGATAATAGCTATATCAAGGAGGTATTCAAAGCCAACTACATCCCCAAAAAGGACTGGGTGAAAGCAAGGTGGGCAGAAGCACCAATGCACTGGTCCCCCTCACAGAAATGTGCACACCTTGTTGTCCATTTTGCTAGCATCAGCACTGCAAATGAGGCTATTCTATGTGGCCTTACAATCTTTAATATGTGATGCACAGTCACCAAAAATAAGAAGGAACCACTCAAGTGCACCAAATGCCAAGGTTGGAATCACATAGCAGCAAAATGCAATTCCAAGGTGGATACCTGTGGCATCTGTGCAAAGCAACACCACACAAGCATCTGTGTTGAGCCCAACTCTGGTAGCAAACAATGTGTCTCATGCAATGTAGATGGCCACTCCAGTCATGACTGTGACTGTCCAACCTTCCTCAAGAAGTGTGACCTCTACAATAAGCAGCACCCAGAGAGTGCATTGTCATACTATCCTGCTGACAAGCCCTGGACCTGGAGCCCTCATCCCCTGGCTGACACTATCCCCAAATGAATGCAAGTACCTATAGCAGAACTCCAATCTGACCACAGATGGCCTCCACAATCACAGCCAATTGAGAGATTCTTTCATGACCTAATCAGACAACCCCCCCCCCCCATCACCCTCCTCAGTTACAAACTCACCATGTACTATGCCATAAATCCCAGAGTTGGACATCCCACCACATCAGACAGCCAGCTCAGACCCCCCAGCCAGCTCTTCCCCCTTCACCCCACATGTCTGAAACACCCAACCAGCACACCCACCTGCAAATTATACAAATAAATCTCAGAAAATCCAGCAAAATACACCTCAATCTAATTAACAACAACCTTAGTGCTAGCTGGGACCTCATACTTGTACAAGAACCACATTTCACCTTTTACAACAACATACACATTTCTAACAACTTTGAACCTATTCTCCCTCCATACCAACTGGCGCCCCTGCAGGCACTTTAGTCACCCCTTTTTGGTGGACCTTTAGGGTTATGAATATGATGGTTTTTATTACCTTAGAGGTTGTCTACCATGGTATGTTGGTGGTATGCAAAGCCTAATATGTCTGTGGTATATACCACCAATATGTACCACCAGATTTGTGGTGGTATATATTATACTGTGGTACATACCACACACTATACTACCCACCACCACCCCATATGGTGGTAGGGGTCCTAAAACAATGTATTGAATATCTTACCATAGGAATATAATCAGGCAATATGATTAGTACTATTTTCATGTATTTTTTTAAGGCATGTTGTTAAAAGCAGTTGTGATTATGTCAATTTTTTTTTTGTTTCTTTTTTTTGCTTTTAGCAATTGCCTATCTATTGATAGCTGAAAGAATATTATACATTCTTGATTGGGTGGTATATATCAAGCTTCAGAGGGTTCATTAAAGCATTGAAGTAAACCTATGAAAAATAAATAGAAATTATCAGCCATAATAAAAGAAAGTGATATATACCTTGTTCAAGAAGTGAATAAGAAACATTTCTACATTATATTTAGCACAAATGCCAGGCCCATCATATTTAGTAGGCTTTCCAACTGTCATAACAACCAGATAACTTGTGCAACTGCCTGGTAATGTTATCTATCTAGTGAACAACATTGATTGATAGTTGAGAAGACAAGAATGATGGCATAGCACTATCATCCAAATAAGTTGACATCTGGACAGTACAATCACCACTTAAGCTTTTCATTATATGTCAGAAAAATAAATAATAATTTGACAATATTTTTTCCACTTTTATCATCAACTGAATGAATGAAATGGTCATAACAGAGGGGGTACAAATAGTGATACATGAATATACCACCAGGGTTGTAATAATGGTGGTATGTGTAATATGCATACTACTAAGGTCATATTTAGGGTGATATATATTATAGAACACACATATTATCAAGATTTATATAGTGGTGGTATACTCAGTGCACATACCACCAAGGTTATATATAGTGGTGGTCTAGCCTGGAATAGTGGTTATCAAAGAAAGTCGAGAGAATGGAGGAAATAGCTAAAGATAGTAGTGTTCTGAAGTCAATGATGTCCTATAGGTACCAATAATATTCATAGTGTCCTCTAAAAAAAAGAACCCAAATTCTCCAAGTCCATGCAAATTTTTGAATTCACTGTTCATGCAACATAACCATCGTCCATGATTGTCATCAACAGCAACTATAAAGCTCAAGCAGCAGGTGCAGGTGTAATCATTGAAGCAGGTGCATCCCCAGGCCCAGTGCACAGCACAGTGGGCACAACTTGGAAAATCCCATCATACTCACTCAGATACGGACACCCACTCACAGTAACAACACCCCCTTCCGTATCCTGCTTATCAAACCACCCATCAATGCCCTTTGTAACACTTGCTGGTGCACCACTGTATGTCTGTACTGGCAAGGTTGTCACACTCCCTGTGGTGGTGTACATCAGTACAATCCCTGAAATAGTGGGTGGCCAGGGGAAGAGAGACAATGAAGAGGTGGCAATGCTGGATGTTGGGGCACCAGTTTGCCATCTGGAGAATGTCCTGTCAAAGGGTACAGATGTGGCAGAGAGTGCAGCACATTTACCAATGGCCTTGTGTGGGTTGGTGGGAATCCAGCTGTTGTGCAAGCCGAGTTGGTAGGACCAGAGGGGCATCTCAATCCTGCCTGACGTCTGTGAGGGGCCAATCTGTGTGTGAGATGCCAGTATCAGTACCAATCCACAAAATCCAAACAATTGGGAGAGAAATGACAATGATGAAGCTGAAAGAAACAAAAAACACACCTTCCAAGTCCAGAAAAACCAATCTCCCAGTGCATCAAAGCTTGCCTTGATAAAGTTCTTAATGCCCTCCTTCATATGTTACAGTTCTTCCAGTCATTGTACTCAGGGCATTGTGGATTTGTCAAATCTGTGCCTACACCAAGGAGGAACAGCCTGCAGTCATTAGGTGAGCCAGAGAACTCGCCTGCAATGGTTATACCAAAGGCTTGGTGACTAAAGAAGAGATTTAGATATTAGCTATGATTCTCCTGTGTAGACAGAGGGAGAGAGTGTACCTCTGGTTCATCATTGGCCCCCAATTATCACATGCTGCCTTGGGCCACTTGCCTCCAAGCATCCCACTATCACCTGGGACCATGATCGGATCCAACATTGGCCCTCCAAACGAGAAATATGGATGCATATCAAGCATGAGGCAATCCGCACCCTGCAAAGAGTTGGCCCAGTTTGAGAGCAGGAGGAAACTGCTGTGGATGGCAATGTACTGCATGCATTTAGCATCAGCATCGACTTCATTTTCATTGTTAAAGTTGAAGGGTAGAGCAAGACTCACAGGCCCATTCCCCTCCCCTTGTCCAGTAATCCCCCTAATCACACTGATTGCTTCCTGATAAAAGCTTGTTATTGCATCCATCCCAATGACACCCACAAGCACTTCATTGATGATCCCAAAGATCGGTATGAGATCATGGTATTGTGGCTGCATGATGAACTCAGCAAGGACACAAATGTAGTAGAGCATGTATTGTGCATTGGCAAGACCTATATTTCTGTTGAGAAAGTTGATGGGGGTGAGTCAACCAGAGTGGTTGTAGCCTGTGATGTAGGGTTGTTAGTGAGTATAAGGGAGGGGTAAGAGATAGAGAAGGCAAGGGAGGAAAGGGAAGGAAAGAAGGAGACAAACCATTCTGAGAGCCAGGAACAGCATGCAGATTGAGGCAGACACAAAGTCCATACTTGTGTGCCCAGTTGAGGATCTGAAGGAATTATCTGTTTAATAAGATGTGTGTTAGTGTTAATTCATTACAAGAATAAGCAAGGCAAGGAGAGGAAGGAGGGTAAAGAGTAACACACACGCTCTTTCTCTCTTTGTCTCTCCCGCTCATCCAAAGTCAAATATATAAACACACCCCCATGAAACCTGCACTAAATACAGCTCCCCCTCCCATGTCTTGATGGTCCAGAAGGCAATGGGCACACAGATGAAGTTGAGCCCCACACCAGCTATTTCTGCAATGTCTTGTTTGGTTTAGGAAAGATGGGAGAGCAAGGGTTAGTAAGGCAGTGAAGGGGAAGTGGATAAGAAAGAACACAAAAGATCAAAGAAAATCAAACAAGCAAAATACTCACTCTTGCTCTATCAAATGAATAGAAAATCTCAAAAAGAAACATGAACCAAGAATGCTAAAAAACCAAGAACAAAAAAGTGAAAGAAACTAACAACTCACCATGAAAGTAGCCTCCAACTACTTCTCCAATCCCCCTGCCACAGTGTCAGCAGTTATCACCTGGCTGAGCATGTACTCATAAACCACCATGCCTACTGGTGCACCTGCAGCAGATGTTGTCCCTAGCCATCTTATCATCAGCCTCCTCACTTTTCCTCAAAAGAAAAAGACAATAGAACCACTCACCTGCTCCACTACCTGGATACTGCTGAAACAAATCAGGGCTAATAAACAGCTCAAGGATAAAGAAGCCCCCAAGATTGACACTGTAGATCCTGTTGATGCCTCAATGCCAGGTGGTGTTCAAGGGTGGAATCCATGAGTTGGGCTGGGTGAGGTTGGCAAAGGGGTTGTTGGGGTCTTGGTGCCCTGGAAAAGAAGAAAGAGCTGTGAGGATAAGTAAGAAAAAGAAATGAGGGAGAGAAGGAGGTGGGAGGGAGGGATAACAATGTACAGAACCCCCTGAAGGAGTTTGAGTACACAAAGGAGGTACCATTGGATAATATCACTGTTGAGCCATCGCCATGGGACTAGGAGGGGTGGATATATGCATGTTAGTGACATGCATGTAAGTAAGTAGATGGGACAAACATACAATTGCACCACTCGGTGACACAAAGTTTTCCCATTCTCTCTTTATCCTCCCTTCCCACCTCCAGCAGTGGCAGTTTGGTTGTTCTTGTGAATGATGAGGAAGAAGATGGGTAGGAACACTGCCAGAAAGATAATAAGCAGCAAGAGCAGTACCAGCCCATTGACAAGTAGCTTTCTCTTCCTCGTCAGCCCTTTCCTGCCTTGCGGTTGAGAAGAAGAAAGCCTGCAGGCATGTGGAGAGTGGGGTGGATGGGGCAGTGGAGAATGGGTTGATGGGGTTTGAAGACCATGGGAGGCATGAGGAGGACAGGAGTGCAAGCTGGGTGGGACATGGCGGTGGTGGAGGTTTGGATTGTAATGAGTGGGTTGATATTGGGTATGGTCATTAGCATTTGTGTTGGTATCAGGTACAACAGTCGTAGGTGGCTTGCAGGTGGAATAGAAGAGTCGTTGGTATAGATAGTCCTATCTCAATCTATTGTGCATCTAGTGGTATTGTCCAACTGGTGTTTGTTGTAGTGTTGATGGTGGCTGACACAACAAATGGAAAGGGAGGGAAGAGCTGGAAGACTTTGCCAGAGATCGTGACCTTGGTGAAGATGCAGCAGGCAGAAGCATTAGCTGAGTGAATTTCAGTCACACTACTTCAATTTTTGCCTGGCTAGCAAGGCTTGGCAGAGGCAATTAAGAAGACGGCAAGGATGAGCACAGACATGATGGTGGTGGACATGATGCTGGTGCATGGGAATCAAGAATGGATGTGTGGAAGGAATTGAAACTTCCATTTCTGTTGCCTTCCACCTCAATGTCCTCACTCTTCATTTGTAATGCCCCTGGACACACCATCACACTTATCTCCTCCTCCCCCTTTAATCCTTATCAACTCACCCTCGACTGAACACAAGCCTTTGGCCACTACCTGACGCCTCTCAAATTGATATCAAATCCTGGCTTGCCTTTGCAGGCTGCCAAATCCCACACAAGTCTTCCTTGGTGTTGGGTCCAATGAAGTTTCTATAGTCGACCTGCTGATGTGCAACCCCCAAATGTGAGAATATCCTCATCACCCTGCCAATGTATGGGATGTACAGTGTCTGTGCAAAGGCAAACTATGGGAAGGAGGCAAGAAGGATGATTAACCTGTGCATCAATGAGGTGCGCATTGCTACCTTCCCCCTTTGCATAACTCTAATCACTCTGTCTCCTCATTTGCACAGTGAATAGAGCCATCAATGGCAACATTTCCATCAAACTGATCTTCATCTGCTCCCTGTGCAATACTACTCCCCTCTCCTCTGCCCATGCTGTCCTTGATTTGAGAAAAGAGGTGTTCAATGGCATTGTCATAGTTGACCAAGCTACATTGACCTCTCAGGATCTAACACAAGTGCCTTCTCCCTCGTTAGAGACTGCAAACGCATGCATCATGAACACTATGCAAGAGCTTCTGGTTGACCACTATCAGGTGTGTCTTTTCTCCTTCCCTCCTTTATCCTCACAATGCACCTGCAGACAGACTGGAAATTGCATTTGCCCAATGCCCATAGTCCAAATTCTCACCAACACACAAGCACCATATGACCATTCCCACTCCAACTGGCTACCATACACTTGCTGCTCTCTCTCCAGTTCAGCCTCCCCAATATGTATCATGCTTATGTCCTCATGTACCACCCTCTTCCAGGCCCTCTCTGCAATGCATGACATCAGAGCAAGTATTGGTGGGAACAATGATGAGCCTCACATGGCTCTGTACTTGGAAACTTGGTCCTGCTGCCATTAAATCAACTTCAGTATATCTATTTTTGACCAGGGATTGTTGGGGAAGGCTCGGGACACATCAAGAAGCTTCAGAGTGGTTCAAAAATGTTATTTGAGCTCGGAACAACAGATGCTATCACAAAATACTTCATTTTATTTGATTTAACTCGCATTTTCTCATTTTTTAGACAATCTAAGTATTTATTCAGCATAGGAGTAGTTTCATCCACATGAATCAAGTCCCATGAGTGAGTCTGGTGTCTACAGCTGCTTTGATTTCCATTTTACTTTGATTTTTGTACATTTTACTTCTACTTTACTTCTTAGTAACAAGGACCTTTCTACATACTTAAAGACTGTAGTTTTTCTTTGTAGTTTATTAGTTCAGAATCCCCTCCTCTCCTCCTCCTCTGTACTCAATCGCCCTCCTACATACTGTAGCCAATCACTTTGATTTTATCAAATATATTCAAGTTTTGGAGATCAAGTATCCAGCAAGTCAACCTCCTCACCAAATCGCAATGCTTTCAACAACAACAACTCCAAACAACTCCAGTCATTTTGCATCGTTAGTGCTCCTTCTGGTCTGTCTATGCTATCTTGTTTCATAATTTTCCAAGCTCTCATTGTTGAGCTATTGTAGTTGTAATCGGGCAGCTATTTTAGAATTTCTCTAGCAGTCCTCCTCCATCTCTATCATTTCTGTTGTGCCTGTCATGCACCTGTTGTCTCCTCCGTCATTCTATCAGTCAGTCCACCCCTCAGCCTTTGTTCTACAGTTCCCATCGCGCTATTTCACATCCATTTCCATCCATACTTCATCACTCTCTCAGCAGTCTCATTCTCAGATTGTCAGGACCAAAGTGAGGCCACTTGCAATTTTGTTTCTTTTGTTTTCTAGGTATACAGCTATTCTAGGATTATTCTAGATATTCCTACCCACTAGCTGGTGAAAAATGCTGCATATGCATTGAAGACTGCCTGCAAAAGAAGAAAAACAAAATGAGATAAGTGCATGGGGCACAGAAAGGAACAGCACAACATACATCAGAATCTCAGATCTTCTTATCATTATTACTGTATCTGCACAGGATGCCACAAGCTCATTCTGCTTAGGCATGCCTGTACCTGTCCCACCAACCTTGAGCTGGGCGCAGCAGGGTAGAATTCGGCACTTTGGAGAGAGGTGGCAAGGCAGAGAGTGGTGATTTCAGACCAGAGGATGTAGTTGCCCAGTGCAAGGTTGGTCGGGAGGGAGTGGTGATGGGAGGGCCAGTCATAAACAGGCAAAGTGGGTTGGTCTATGAAGAGAAAAGCAGAGAAAGAAGGAAAGAGGACACACTGAAATCAGCCTGAACCAAGGCGGACTTGTTTAGGTCAAGGGAGCACAACTCGCAGTGTTGCCAATGAAGACTTTGCAGGCAATTGTGACCTTAGTAGCCACCTTGGGCAGAGGAACACTGCACAGTGTGTACTGAGCACACAGCATGTTTAGGTGAATCATGTGTACTGGATCAGCTGATGGCAGAATGAAACTGTTGCTTTCACCCCAACGTACTTGCTCTTTACCCATACCGCAGCTGCACTCACAACAACTCCAAAGAAGACATTCTCCTCAAAGCAAATAAAAATGCCCTTGTGCACTCCATTGTGTTTGATCCATAAGAACTTACCCCCAACTGAAAACAAACCCTCACCATGATAGCAAATCCTGCTTTGTCTCTTTAAAGCAGGCTGCCAAATCTCGCTCAAGTCTTTCTCGGTGTTGGGTCCAACAAAGTTATCTATGGTTGATCTGCTGATGCACATCTATGTGGCTGCTGGACACAAGAAGATCCTCATCACCTGCCAATGTATTTGATGTACAGCATCTGCTCAGGGGCAAAAGATGTAGGCATGGTTAAGGTCTCATTTGCGTTCTTCAGCAATGCAGGGGACGGAGGCAAGAAGGATAATTCAACCTGCATGTCAATGAGGTGCGCATTGCTACCTTTCCCCTTTCCATAATCCTAACTACTCCACTTCCTTATTCCCACAGTGAATAGATCCATTGACCCCAACATTTCCATCAAACAAATCTTACTCCACTCACCAGCCAGCACTACTGGAACACACAATCTCCTCTCCTCTGCTCATGCCATCCTCAATTTGAGAGACAAAGGCTTCAACAGGGCAGTGGTAGTTGACCAGCTTGCATTGATCTCTCAAGATCCAACACAAGTGCCTTCTCCCTCATACGAGACTGTGTGAATGCATGCATCATGAACATTGAACAAGAGTTTTGGGTTGGCTGCCATCCAGTGTGTCTTTCCTCCCTCCTTGCCTCCTCCTTTATCTTTGTAATGCATCCACAGTGGAATTGCATTTGCCCAACACCCATAGTCCAAATTCTCACCAACACAGAAGCACCATACAACCATTCCCATCCCAATTGGCCACTATGCACTTGCCACACTCTCCCCACTTCAGCCTCCTCTGTGGATAGCACATTCATATCCTCACACACTGCTCTCCTCCAGCTTTCTCCATGATACATGATGTTGGAGCAAATATTAGGGGGAACAACACCACCCTTGTGAAAACACGCCAGAAAGTATACAAATCCCTTGCACAACAGAACAGTGTCATCATCTACTTTGGCAGGAACTTGGGGTGCCTCCACATCACAGTCAGCATGGAGGAGGATAAAAGGACTATTGACTATTGTACAGAGTTTAGAGGTGTTGAGAGTGCTGTAAATGGGTGATGTGGAGGGACAGCCAGTGAGAGATATAGGCTGATAGAATAGCAGTTTTCAACAATTTTCATTAAGTACTTGGTCTGAAAATAAATGAACAAAGAAAAGAATGATTGGATATCTGTTATGTGTCACACAAAGGGCTAACTGAGGATAACAGGTTAAAGCTTGCATCAATACACTGTATCTATTTTAGATGGATCATGGATGTCGGGCGTTAAGTTTGGGTTTGACAGGAATGACAGTTGCCAGCACCATGTAAAGCCAATCTTGGCAACATCCATACACAGCCTCTTTCTTGACATGTCAATTGATGCCCTCTGCCCTCTGCCCTTGCTCTCAACTCTCATCTAGTCCTCACACTTAGCTCTTCCACAACAAGATTACACAATCATAACAATCATGGCCAATATTTTTCAGCATGCTTCAGGTGTATCAGTCTATAATAGTCCTCTCACTGCTGTGGCTGGTGACCAAGTGGTAAAGAATTACACATCTCTAAGAGTTTAAATATACTAGATCATATGTATACTCTGTCAGATCTTCAATCTACAACTTCAGAAGAATCAACCAGCCAAGATGGTTTTGAGGCCTTCATCTAGTGCTCTCTTCACAGGACAGCAAGTCTATCTTGACAAGTTGAAACATTATTTCACTACTCAGAATGGAAACAGTATTGCTCCTTGGCATTCCTTTCTGATTTATGGTCTGGGTGGGATGGGAAAGACCCAGATTGCTTTGAAATTTTCTGAAGAGGTTTCCAGCCAGTATGTAACAATCCATTTAGCTAAAAGAAGATTTTATTCAATAATATTTTGTTATTCTCAGATATGCAAACATCTTTTGGGTTGATGCCGCTAATGAAGATACCATTTCTTCCAGCTTAAAAGGGATTGCCTCCATTTTGGCAGCCAAACATGCTGTAGTGGATGAAACTCCTGAATCAGTTCTCACTTGGATAGCTTCTCTGTCAAAGGAATGGCTTTTGATTTTTGATAATGCAGATGGAGAGCCCAGTGTGGTTGAAAAATATTTGCCTTCAAATAACACAGGGGACATTCTCATTACCAGCAGAAACCCTAATATGAGGGCTCTTAATAGTAACAAGAATTCCATTGAACTAGATGGAATGAATATGGAAGATGCTATAGTTTTGCTTTTAAAAAGATCTAACTTGGAAGAAGAAATAAATGAATCCATTCAAAAGGCTGCTGAAAGAATAGTCACAACACTATTTTGTCTTCCTCTTGCTGTTGATCAAGCTGGTGCTTATATTACTTCTGGTCTCTGCAGCATATATGACTATCTTGAACTTTATTCAGAAAATAGAAAAGAACTTATGGATCATCCATCTTTCAGAGGAGCCTCTAAATATGAACAAACTGTTTATGAAACTTGGGAACTTTCATACAAAAAGATTCAATCAATGGCATCAGATCCATTAAATGTTGAGGATGCTCAAGCTGCTCAAACAGCCATTTTAATCCATCAGATTATGGCATATTTTCATTATGAAAATATTATGGAAGATATATTCTCTAGAGCTGCTGAACAATATATTGCAACAGATATGGAAGAAATGGCTGATAAAGGGCTTCCAATATCTGTTTTGCATTTAAATGAGCAACAATTGCTGATAAATGGTGGTAAATGGAATAAAATAAAATTTTGGTCTGGTATACAAGTATTGCTGTCATATTCCTTAATCAAAAAAGAATCATTGAATGCTATATACCACATACATCCAATGGTTCATACATGGTGTAAAGATAGAATGGCAAAATGTGAGAGAGAAAAGACCTCATTCTTAGCAATGTCATTGCTTGGATACTCTGCTATAAAGTCTAACAATATATCAGACTATATATTTAGTCTTTCACTTGTCACACATATTAAAATGAACCAATTACATTTAGCTGACATATTCATACCAAATATCTATTATGATGACATATATGTCTCTTATGCTTATGTTTTTGATCAGAATGGAAATTGGACTGAGGCAGAAAAATTGAAAGTAAAAGTAATGGAGAAAAGACAGCAGCTACTAGAAAACATGGCAGCTTCTAAGTCCAGCTCATCCAGATACATTAACATGTATGGGGAATCTTGCTTCAACATACCAGAAACAAGGCAAATGGACTGATGCAGAGAAATTGGAAGTTGAAGTAATGGAGAAAAAACAGCAGCTGCTAGGTTCAGCTCATCCAGATACATTAACAAGCATGGGAAATCTGGCTTCAATATATAAGAATCAAGGTAGATTGACTGAGGCAGAGAAATTAGAAGTTGAAGTAATTGAGAAAAGACAGCAGCTGCTAGGTCTAGCTCATCCAGATACATTAATAAGCATGGGGAATCTAGCTGCAACATACCAGAATCAAGGCAAATGGACTGAGGCAGAGACATTGGAAGTTGAATTAATGGAGAAAAGACAGCAGCTGCTAGGTCCAGCTCATCCAGATACATTAACATGCATGGGGAATCTTGCTTCAACATACCATAAACAAGGCAAATGGACTGAGGCAGAGAAATTGGAAATTGAAGTAATGGAGAAAAGACAGCAACTGCTAGGTCTAGCTCATCCAGATACATTAACAAGCATGGGAAATCTGGCTGCAACATATAAGAATCAAGGCAGATTGACTGAAGCAGAGAAATTGCAAGTTGAAGTAATGGAGAAAAGACAGCAGCTGCTAGGTCCAGCTCATCCAGATACATTAACAAGCATGGGAAATCTAGCTGTAATATACAATAATCAAGGCAAATGGACTGAGGCAGAGAAATTGGAAATTGAAGTAATGGAGAAAAGACAGCAGCTGCTAGGTCCAGCTCATCCAGGTACATTAACAAGCATGGAAAATCTTGCTTCAATATACCAGAATCAAGGCAAATGGACTGAGGCAGAGAAATTGCAAGTTGAAGTAATGGAGAAAACACAGCAGCTGCTAGGTCCAACTCATCCAGATACATTAAGAAGTATGGGAAATCTGGCTGGAACATACCAGAATCAAGTCAAACAGTCTGAGGCAGAGAAATTGGAAGTTGAAGTAATGGAGAAAACACAGCAGCTACTTGGTCCAGCTCATCCTGATACATTAACAAGCATGGGGAATCTTGCTTCAACATACCAGAAACAAGGCAAATGGACTGATGCAGAGACATTGGAAGTTGAAGTAATGGAGAAAAGACAGCAGCTGCTAGGTCCAGCTCATCCAGATACATTAACAAGCATGGGAAATTTGGCTGTATCATACCAGAATCAAGGTAGATTGATTGAGGCAGAGAAATTGTAAGTTGAAGTAATGGAGAAAAAACAGCAGCATCTAGGTCCAGCTCATCCAGATACATTAAGAAGCATAGAAAATCTTACTTCAACATACCAGCATCAAGGCAAATGGACTGAGGCAGAGAAATTGCAAGTTGAAGTAATGGAGAAAAGACAGCAGCTGCTAGGTCCAACTCATCCAGATACATTAAGAAGCATGGGAAATCTTGCTGTAACATACTGGAATCAAGGCAAATGGACTGAGGCAGAGAAATTGAAAGTTGTGGTGATGGAGAAAATACAGCAGCTGCTAGGTGCAGCTCATCCAGATACATTAACAAGCACAGAGAATCTTGCTGCAACATACCAGAATCAAGGCAAATGTAATGATGCA
>JASFCX010000156.1:0-18679 GCA_036937015.1 Crucibulum parvulum | reverse complement strand
TCTTGACTCACCTTTACCATGACTCCTAGTAACTCCTTATGAGTCGTCCCTTTAGTATATATAGTAGTAGTCATAGTTCTTGCTCTGTAGTCTTTAGCTGGTCGTTTCTTACTGCCAATACTATCTGCTCTATACTCCAAATCCCCTCTTTCCTATAAGTTTGTAGTTTGCGTATCGACCTTGGCACTCTCTTGTATAGATTGTGTTGATGTGCCTGACAAGACAGTTCTTGTTTGTTGTATTTGTTTGGTCTGATGAGTAATTTACTAGACTATGCAAGAGCAGAACTTTTAAACTGTGTAACTAATATATAAATATAGCACAAACAGAAACTAATTTTTAATTTTTCCATGTATGTATTGCTACAGTATATTAAAGGTCAGAATGGTATCAACAAAGTGATGTCAACAAATCTAAAAACTTGTGATTTGGTCAGTATTTTGTGACTTGCAAGTGCAATTCTTATCCAATTTCAACACAGCAAATAATGGCATGTTTCTATTAACAGCTGCTACAATCTGAGATATTAACAAATATATACAAATATTGGCATTTATCCTTTGATTTCTTGTATTTTTCCTAATTATATTGCTGTTGTAATGTATACCATTGATTGAAACAGCTTGTATTTGTACATGCTTACAATTATCTGGTTCTGTTTGGTTTTCTTGATTTCACCTGATTCACTGATTTAATGTGAATTTCTACTATTTTTATTTATAGCTTGATTTATCTTATCTCATTTATTTATTTTTACCATTTATTTTGAATTTTTGTGTAATATAATATTACAGTTTTGATCAATTTCACTCTTATTGATACCTATTTAGACTTGTTTATAAATTTTCATTATTTTATTTTATTTATTCTGAATTTTCCACTTTTATAATCAGAGTAATGCTCAAAGCAGTGCTTATTTATATTTATTTGTACTGGTCTGGTTTTATTTGGTTCTATACCTATTTTTACCCAAATTTTATACATTTTTTAAATGATTTTTATTTGATCCTTAATATACTGTATATCAATATAATTAAGTTGGAGTTCACCTGAACTCTGGGGACTGTGGGAGGAGGCTCCACCTGGTAGTCTGGGCTGAGTCCGGCATTTTGAGCATTTAATAGGACCACACCAGGACCAGATCTGGACTCATCCCAGACTCAACCTGGATTTTACTATAGTCTACATGTTAGACCCGGTCCAAAACCTGTTAATAGAGCTTAGTATGGTATTGGTATGGTTACTGAATCCGTTTCAAGAGCCACTGGGCAAGAAATGAATACATGGTAAGTTACTGAGGATAGTGCAGTGCCTTAGGACAGTACAATGATGTTTTGGGGGTAAGCATTGAGTTTGATAGCTGGAGCAGAGGCTCAATGGCTAGGAGCAAGTTACTGGGGAGAAGGTGAGCAACAGATTGATTGGGAGTGGAAGATCTGGCCAGAGCAAGGCTCAACAGCAAGGAGATTGTCTGAAAGGATATGGATTGATGGGAGTTTGATAGACAAGAGAGGTCCAAACCAATATATATGAGCTAAGACAGATATAATTGGAGAGGATCGAATCCAGTATGTAGAAGATACTGAGATAAGATATAAGATATTTGACCAAAGATCAAAAGAGAAAATATAAGCATAACTAGCATCTATAGATGTATTAGGGTTTTTATAGTGCTATGGCTAGTTACCATCTATGACTCAGAATGGAAAGAAAGTGGGTCTTCAGGGATCATGTGGTGTGAAGTTGTATGGTACATGTAGATAAGGTCATATGGTAATTATAGGGATAAAAGGTGTGAGTGATGAGTGAGCACTTGCCAGTCAAGCATGCACCAGTAACTTAGGTGGATCAGTCTAGGGTTGTGCATAATATCCTTGGCTGGGGTGAGGAGTGCAGTCACATTTGGAAATGTGTTGGCAGTCCTGGTAAGTAGTGGTGATAGCATATGGATGATGACATGGAATGTTGGGGACAACCTGGATGGGTGACACTCAGTAATTCGTGGTAGTTGAGAGGAATGGTCTGGAGGTGGGGCTGTCGGCCCAGCAGGCTTCAGTAAAGTCAGTAAGTGCTGAAGAGGTTTGATGGGGTGTAGGAAGGTGAGGAAGGCAAGGAGGCAAGGGGAGAATTGGTAGGGTCATGTCACTACAGTGGGTGTAAAAAGGTGGACTCCATCTGGACTCCATCTGGACTCTGCCTGGAGTCCAACAGGATTCATGGGGGAGTGTAAAGCCCTCCTTTTTGCTGCCAAAATAGCCTTAACAGATTCTGGCATGCTTCTAATATATTTGTTAATATTCTTGATAAGTAGCTCATCCCTTGCCAATAAAATAATAGTGCAAAGCTTCTCAATATTTGAGGGAGGGTGTGGGGAATGACATAAGATAGTTTTTAAATCCAGCCAAGTGGATTCAATTGGGTTTATATCAGGTGAAGTGACTGGGTGTGAGAATAGGAATGTTGTGATGAGCAACTCATTGCATTGTTGATTTGCTTCAATCACTTGGGGAATTGTCCTATTGAAGATTCATGAGCAGATATGTTAAGAGAAGGGATCTGTATATTTTAAACAGAATAATTCCCTAAACCATTGGAATAAATTGACAATGCAATGGTTGGCTCTTCATTGAACATTCCACTACTCTTACACCTATCAACTTCATCTGATATAGACCTAATTGAATCCACTTGGCTGGATTTAAAAACTATCTTATATCATTCCCCATGCCCTCCTTCAAATATTGAGAATAGGGCTGCACACTGGAGCTGTAGCTATGGCTATCAGATGGCCATAAGCCATACCATACCCATACTGTGAGGGGGGGAGTAGTGTTGCCACAGTTCAGTTAAGTTCAGTTCAGGTTGGTTTTGACAGGCTCAAGGGTCTTAGCAGCTTAGAAGCTGAAAAGAACCAAAAAAATTCCAACAGTTTGGTGCAGTTCAGCTTATATTTTGGTTAAGCCATGGGTCATGCCTATACTCGTTACAACCAAAAGTGATGTTGCAGCTGAATTTTCCCATGACTAAAATTTACTCATACTTGCTTGTAAATGCTATATAAAATGAATTGTGGTATTGCTAGATAAAATTATTGTACATATAGAATCTGTGGGTTCTAAGGTAGAAGTATATAAGGTTAAAATTTCATGTGATCACTTTTTACTGCCAAAATAGCCTTAACACATTCTGGCATGCTTCAAATGCATTTGTTAGTATTCTTGATGGGTAGCTCATCCCTTGCCAGTAAAATAGTAATGCAAAGCTTCTCAATATTTGAAGGAGGGTATGGAGATGACATAGGATTATTTTTAATGCAGCAAAATCAATTTAGTTTGGTTTATATCAGATGAAGTTGATGGGTGTGAGAATAGAGGAATGATCAATGAAGAGCCAACCATTGTATTGTCAATTTACTTCAATGGTTTAAGGAATTATTCTGTTTAAAATACACAGATCCCTTCTACTGACATATCTGGACATGGATACTCAATAGGATAATGCTCCAAGTGATTGAAGCAAACAAACAATGCAATGAGCTGCTCATCACAATATCCCTATTCTCACACTCAGTAACTTCACTTGATATAAACCTGTTAAGATTGGAAGAGAGGGGAGGTGGATGAGAACTCAGACACAGACACAGACACAAAAGTGAATCAGAATTGATTGTAGAATCCAGTGAACATGGTAGCTATTTATCTACTGTAAAGCACAGCAAAGCTGTGCTCAAATGCTATACAATCAAATAATAGAAGAAACAATCAAAAACAACCATCAAACCAGTCCAAAAGCTATGTAACTATCAAATCAATGTAGAGGCTGTGCAACCAAATCTAACAAAACCCAATTGAATCCACTTGGCTGGATTTAAAAACCACCTTATGTTGTTCCCTACACCATACTTCAAATGTTGAGAAGCTTTGCACTATTATTTTATTGGCAAGGGACGAGCTACTCATCAAGAATATTAACAAACACATTAGAAGCATGCCAGAATGTATTAAGGCTATTTTGGCAGCAAAAGATCACATGAAATTTTAATCTTACATACTTCTACTTTGGAGCCCATAGATTCTATATGTACAGTATTTTTATCTAGTTATACCACCATTTATCTTATATAGCATCTATGAGCAAGTGCAAGTAGATTTTAATCATGTGAAAAACTCTGCTGCAACATCACTTTTGGTCATGACAAGTATATAGGTAAGGCAAAGTCATTACAAGTGTTTGTAGTAAAAGTAGTACACTTGACTAATTGGCCTCCTCTACCCATACTAATTGATCAATGAATGAAGTAATATCTTCTAAAATTAGTGCCCTATCCTCAAAAATGGCTTCAAGTGCTTTCATCTCAGTTTTCTTTTGGGTGCCTTCAGTAAAATTCAATCCCCTACCCTTCTTCACAGAAAACTTCAGCATTTGTAAGGCTTCCATAAGCTCAGGTTGGATCCAATTGTGATGTGGAGCCATTGTCTCTTTTCCAGATGAGAAGACACACTCACATGGTACTGCAGACCCTTGAATTAGCAAAATATCCATTGTGAGTGCAAATATAGTTGGATATCAATGCTGATTTTCCTTAAAAAATTGCATTTGATCAAACAGTTAAAATGCAGAAAAAATTCAGAATTTACTTACTTGCCAAAACCTGAGAATCAATGTTCCAACTTGGGCATCAAGAAAATAAGATTCAACCTCTGCATGGAGGCTGTGTGGATTGGATGAGCATAAGCCAAGGTCTTCCTCTCCCAATACCTCTGCCACCCAGTCATCATCAGATTCAGATTCATAGCCATGTGTTTCATTTGAGCAATGTAAGTGTGCAGGAGTTTGAATATTTGCTGTAGTACAATAACATTGCAGCTGTCAAATGTATTAGGAGAAGAATTATGTTGGTAAATCAAGGCACATACATGCTCTATAAATAGTTGCTTGATATGATCCATGTCACTTGGCATATATTTTTGGAACCACTGCAACTTCTTTGCTGGATTAATGACTAAAAACATAAGAGAAATGAAATAGAATGATAATTATACACTCACACATTGCTAAAGTAAATGCTGGGACTTTTGAAATGTGTCTATAATAAGACTCCAGCTTATGAAGGCCAGCATCTATAATGGCTGTATAAGCAGGCATTTCCAACTGATACTTATTCCAGACAGAGATCATGGCTTGATAAGATGGAATAGCATCTGATAATGTTGGTGTTTTCTCTGCAGAAAGTGTTTGCTGGAATGCATGAGGTACCTAAATAGATGGAAAATTCAATAAAATAATTATCTAAATGAAAATTAAGACAGACCTTAAGAATTTTCTAGTATGCTTCTAGCTTTGAAGAAGTAAGTTTATATATTTGAAGGTCATGATTACTATTTAAAAATTTCAATAGCCTTCAATAATTTTAGCATTATTAGACTCTGGAGTTTAATCACTTAAACTTAATGACTTACCTTGCAAAGCTCCAGTGCACACTCAATTATGAGAAGTGTTGATGACCAATGTGTATTTACATCTTGAAGAAGCTGCAATTCTTTCATTTTGAGGGTTCAGAGAGTCATTGAGAATTGATCACATTGCAGAGAAGATGCATGGATCTATAAAAAGCACATTAGCACATAGTTTGTAATTTTAAATTGAGATACACACCACACAAACAACTGTGCATATCATGGCAATAGGATCACATCAACTAATTAAAGGATCAAAATCCTCAGATTCTTCAGTGGCAAATTTCATGTTAGTGATTGTGGAAAGGATAGCCTGTGTAAGGTCCAGACCTTTGTTTGGACCTTTTATAGATGATCTTATCTTATCTTAACTTAGTTGCTGACATACCTTTCAGATATGCAATCATTCAATAATGTGAATAAATACAGCACATAAGTGCTTGCCATCATGCTGACCAGGTATGTGATGAAATCCAGCAAGATCTGCTCTTAAAGTGAGCTCATACTGTGTTCCAGTTGCTGTACTGACAAATTTACCCTCAATCCAATGAGCAGTAATTGCCATATATGGTGTAAGATTTAGATCTGACCATACATCAGTTGTGAAGGAGATTTTGCCAATAGATGCCTAATAATTATGAATGAATAGGTTTTTGTGATAAATCAAGTAAGATAGTGTACACACTTTCATCTCTTCAGCAAGCTTTTTGAGGTGCTGCTCCCATACTTCCATTACCCATGCACAAATTGTTGAGCAATGTGGAAGGTCTGCATCTGTTAATTCCTCATGGAGCATAAGAAATATTGAATGCAAATGAGGGTCATCAATGACCAAAAATTAACTAAATTTTAGAATTAGTAGATTAAAATAAAATAAGCTGTAAGCACTCACTTGGTCATCTGAGATGATCCATTCAATAATTGCATCAATGAATGCTTCTGGAGAATATTCTCTATAATTTTGATCAGATTTTGAGTTATCATTACCACTCCCATCTGCAATAGTCTGCCAGAACCTTCTTAAGCTGAGTATCTGATCTGACATGAATTTCTATTTTTGCTGTTTGACATGCTGTGATCCATAGTTCAGCATGTGATAAATGTAAATGGCAATGCAGAACACCTGTTGTTGATGTGGTGGCATATTTTGTTGGTTTCACATCCTTGTCTTTAGTAGTACACTCATGACTAGAAAAAAAATTAGTCCAAAGGAAACTGGACAATAAATAATCAAAATAACTCACAGACAAAAGACACAAGACCATTTTAGACCAGCTTTCTTGTAAAAAGGCCAGATATATTTGGCATCATGTTGTCCTTGATTCCCAGCAGAACCATTTGGACTCATTAAATGGCAGTGTTGAGCAGAATGAGCATGGCAGCCAGCAGATAGAGGTGAGCATAATGCTGGTGAAGCAATAGTATGCAGGTGTGTGAGATGTGATGACACATGTAGAGAGTTGTGCTGAGAGCTAGTAGAATTTTGAGTAGGTAGTGGGGGAGAAGCACTGGATAAGAATGGGTTATCATTGTTATCATAAGGGATGCTCATGATGACCTCAGTATGGGGCAGCTGGTGACAGGAGTGCAGGCATGATGTATCCTTGTCTTGTGTGCTATGGTCTGGCAAAAGATGTTCTTGGAGTGGATTAGACAGAGTCTGTGGATGGATAGTATGCTTTGGAGTAGTAACTAGAGCAATATTATATGCTGTAATTATGGATTAGATGAAGTACATAGGTTGAAATTGAGATGAACTCATGAGCAGCATCAAATGTGGTCTCAATGGCTCCATTTGAAAGCTCCTTATGGGTTTCTTGATGAGTACAACATGGGGGCATTGGGGTAAATGATCTGTAGAAAGCAGATGTATCAATTTCAACTGCACAGCAATTTTTAAGTGCTGAATTTGACATGCCTTAAATATGAAGAATTACAATCTATGTGTTCTTAATTCCTCACATTGGTCCAAAAAAAAGTGCACATGTGCACAGCATGTAAATGATTTGATATTCAAAACTCATTGCAGTTGACTAGAATGAAGAAAGTGAGGAAATAAAAACATAAGTTTGCAACATGAGCACATAATAGTCAATCTCTATTCAATCTCTATTATGAGTATTTCATATTCAAGTTCATATTACTGAAATTATTGCACTGCTGTACTTGCTGGTAATCATAACCACTGTGGATACTCTTATTTGGAGTTGTCATATTGAGTCAAATCAGTTATATTTTACCTAAATTTAAATGGTACTGGCTACAATAAAAATCTACTGTAGCAACAAATTAACATCCATAATGATGTATGTGTAACAGATATGCATCCTTATGTGGAATTATACCTTGCCAAGCAAACTCCCTCCAAGATTCTGCTGTACTTGTCTCTACAAATGACTATCCCAACATAAGTGCAGCCTGGCACCTTGTGCCATCACCCTAATTCCTATTTCATGATTGTCCATGAGGATGATGCTTGAAAAATCCACAGGTATGATCTGGGATATTTCCCATCAAGAATAACTCTGTAATGATCAAGATACTTTCTCACCAGCCACCCACACTCATCTATCCAAAGGAGGCAAGGTATTGATGACATCATAGCCAGTGCCCAGAGCAAACATCTTGAGCAGGTTTATAGCAGACTTGCATTGGAATGATTGATTGAACAAGCACAACAGTTGACATTCAGGTGAACAAGGAGAAGCCAGTTTATTTCTGTATAAAGAATAAAATGTCAAGTATTATGATAGGATTGAGTAATAATCAACTCATCATTATGGGTTATTGCAATTGTAGTGATCACTAACAGAGGCCAGAAACAAGCCTTTGGGTAACTATACATTTTAAACAGCACCAGATAAACATCTAGGACAAAATGTTGAGTAGAGTACACCAAATACTATCTTTATATTGTAAACATGAGGTGAAAAAATGATGTCATGCATATGTACATGATTTAATGATATGATAGACTTCAAATTGTAGATTTTACACATTCTATGCACTCTATACACTCACTAGTGCTTGCTCCATTCAATGTTCATTGCTAAAATGCTATTGAAAGTATGGAGAGATAATAAGTAGGAGAGCTGTTGTGTGAATCCTAATTTGGTAGTGAGCCACAGTTTAGCTGGTTCAACCCAGTCCAGAACCAACAAATGAAGAAGCCAAGCCATCAGGAGCCATAAGCCAATAATACAGTTTGGCTAAGGCATTTTAAGGCTCAGTTTGGCTGGTTCACAGTTTTTGACCCAAACTATGGCAACACTAGGGGGGAGCAAGGCAGATTCACAGTATGGATAACCACTGTAAAAGCCATGTGATTACAGCTGTAATGGCCATAGTACAGTAACACAGGTTTTGCAACACATCTCTGATTCAGCATGTGAGTGAACTGAGGTTACAAGGGCTTTGCAATGCTATAACACACTCTGTCTTTCAAAGTCTTCAATAGAATCTTCAAAAACCATTGCTGCCCTCCCCCACACAGTATCACCATTTATTAGAACAGGACTCATTAATGCACATGCAAAGTTAAGTGATTACTACTACTGCTTTGACTGGTCACTTTTTTTTACATGTGCAGCTTGTAAGTCATTGAATTTTTAATGAAAAGAAATAGCTAACTTCTCAGCATTAGTTCTTGATCCTTGTATTTCATATCAAGGTGTCAAGGAGGACTATGCAGACAATATTGACCTTTTGAAATACCCCAAGACTTCAAAGAATCAACTCTGCAACTATTTTAATAAAATTTATATATACAAGCCAAAGTCACAGAATCTCACAAGTCTACTCATTCTCTCAGTCATGACTCCCTATTCTTTAGTAACAAGTCAGTGCAGGTCAATTTCACTCCTTGTTATCACAGAAAGACCACCTTGTGGTGGACAAGCTTGAAGAGTGTTTTAATATACCTCCTGGAGATTTTGACTGTTGCCAGCCACTTCAATGGTGGCTTAGCAGATGATCTCAGCTCCCCAATCTATATTGTCTAGCAAACAATATCTTATCCATTCCCAGTATGTAAATTATATCTCATCAAACTTATATTGGCTGATGAATAGTTGCAAGGTCTGCTGTTGCCACTGAGTGTATCTTGATACCATATCACTGAAGTCAGCTAGCCTTCAAGCAGATAAAATACAGATCCTTATACTTCTAAAGCAGTGTCTCTGTCTTTCTTGCAATGCTATTGACACTGCAGTATAGCTCATTACAAACTTTCTATCTGCTTATAAGAGCCATGACCATAGAAAAGCCATAACAGACAGTTAATTCCCATCCCATACCCATAAGCCTATGAGAAATGTTTCTATGGTACAGCTATGGCCTTTCCATAACCATAAATAACCATCAATTTATGGCCATGTGCCATTATGACACAGTGTGCAGCCCTAATTGAGAAGCTTTGCTCTATTATTTTATTGGCAAGGAGGTACTCATCAAAAATATTAACAAACACATTATAAGCATGCCAAAATCTGTTAAGGCTATTTTGGTGGCAAAAGTTATCACATGAAATACCATAATTCATTTTATATAGCATTTATGAGCAAGTGCAAATAGATTTTAATTGTGGGAAAAACTTGACCATGACATCACTTTTGGTCATGATGAGTATATCCTAATAATCCTATCACCATCAGCCAAGCTTCTTGAACTCTTCCAGGGTGGCTCCTCATAGAATCCATCAGCTGTCTTGCAGGCTTTGGTAAAGCTGGTAGTGCATTCCTTCCATTCATGACTGGAGCTATACTGTGCTATTACAACCAAGTGTTCACAGAGTGTGACATGTTAAGCAAAGTGTTCACTGGTAAAATAGTTCACATTAGATTGTGACAGTGACAGTGTTCACCATGTATGAAAGTATTCATGGTCTGCTAGGACTGCAAATTTTTTTGCACATACAGATATTGATGAGGCAATAATGAGCAGACTTGTTACATCCATGCCTTGGCAACTTGAACTCCATACATTATCATCAACTCCACACCCTTCACATATGATTCTGCACTCCCTGACTCTGTTCACCACACATTCCTTGCAAACTTCTATTTAGATCTCAATTATCTATTATCTATTTCCTTTTATCTTTGATTTATACCTATTTCTTTTAGCTACAATTGCACAGTATGTGTCAAGTCTCTTACACATTTTGTATTTTGTACCTAGTACTCCACATTACTCATCTCTACTCTGCAGTTACTTGTCTCTGGACTTCTAGTATTTAAACTTACTTACTTCACTATGTAACCTCAGTTTGAATATCAACTTAGTCTGCCAACTAGTCCACCTTGAGTTCTCTTCAACTCTGCACTTCTCTGTAGAACTCCTGCAGGGAGTTCTTTCTGTCATTCAGAACTCCACCTTGTGTTCTGTCTTAGTTTGCCCTCATCCTTTGGAAATCCAAGGACCACTAGTGGAAAGGGGTGCAGCATATAAGCTGAAGCCAAAGTCCCTAGTCTGCCTCAAGGCCATCCATCTCTGCACTCCACCCTCATTATCTGACATCTCTGCCCCTAAGTCAGCCTATCTCCAGCACAGCACTTAACAGGATTTTAAAGTATTTATATATATGATTTTTGTTCATTCAGTAGATAACACACTACATTAATACATTGTCACAACATTTTATACTCTGTAACAAGGCTTTGTGAATCTCTATGGTGCTCCTTGGGGAGGAACATTCCATTGGATCTGAGAGTTGCATTAAATTTCTGATTGTCAATAATTTGTAAAGTAGCTCTAAATACCCATCACTGTTGTAAATCAGTCCAGGATTGATGTTGAATCATCAGGGGAGCTTGATTTACCCTAAATTGAGTGGGAAAAGAAAAGAATTTTTAGTGTATTAATGACTCCTTTGCTTAGGTGTTCACTTAGAACTGTGATGCATGACATTTTTGACAAGTGTTCAGTTCACAAGCCAATGTGACACATGACTTTCAGTAAAAACAAAAGTCTGGTGTGTTCAACTATATGTCCAATGACATTCCTATCATGGTCAAATCTTTGGTTCTTTGGCTTGGCTCTCCAGCTTTTTAATCTCTCTGTCCAACCTTAGTCCAGCTATATTCAGATGTTTGTAAATACATTCATATCTTGGTATTGTAATTTGAAATGTATGAGCACATTTTGACTGTGTGATTTTTCTCAAATTGTTGTTGGCTAGAAGTTGTTGGCTGGAAGTTATTCTCCCAACCATCACTATTGCCCACAGACTCTTCCTGATTCCCATCTTCCCCATCCTCCTATCCATGTTCCCACATTCTTAATACACCACATTGCAAGACTTACCTTTGAGTCAAAGTGGAAAATGGGAGTTTCATAGACTGGCAGAGCATGGTGACAAAAAAGCTGAAGAAGCATGGGAGAAGCATGGGTGCACACAAGTAACCACATCCATCAAGTTTGTGTATGAATCCACACTCATTATAGAGGATAGAAGCAACTGTGAACAGGGGCAAGTTCATACAAAAGTGAGGAGTTGTGTATCTCCAGCATATGTATGTTGTCCACTCCCTTTGTTGCTAACACTGTCTCTGATTGATGGTATTCTCTGTAGATGGTGAATTGCAGCAGGAGGTGCAGGTTTGTTCAATGTTGACACTATAAATTGTATGGCAAGTATGAGTCAATAAAGAAGGTTAGTCCAACTCACCAGGTCTGAGTAAACATTGCTAATTCATCTTTAGATCTGATTAAAACCATCTTGAACATCTCTTCTGCAATTCCTTTGAAATATGATGTAGCTAGGATCATAGAGTCTGGAAGGCTTGAGATACTATACTGCATATTCAAGTTACTCACATATATTTGTTGTAGTACTTGCTTTCACTTTATATACAGCATTTGATTTAATTATGCCTACTGTACTACTGTTATTGAACTGTCATCTGAATATGATCTTATTTCTATATGACATTATTCTGAATATTATCTGAATGATTGTCATGCTTTCATCAGATGCTAGGACATTTACAGGACAATTAAAGGATGTCTTGTCTTACAGGGAAATGCCTGAAGCAACTGTTGGCCATTCACATGAATGAATTTAAAAAATGTTATTCAAAAAACACAACAATTCGGCTGACAATATTCAGATGCATAAATACAGGACTATTATTGGACATTCACTTGGATTTTTGTTTTTTACTGAGCATGACTGAACACTTGGTTGTAATAGTACAGTATCCTCAAAACATAGTATCAAGAGTTTACAGCCACTGTGAGTTTTATTTTCATGCCTTATTACTCGAAACTAATTGAGTTCCAGAGTTATTGCTACGATGGTATTCAGGATGATTTTATGGGTTTTGATGCCATGAAAAACGTCCAAGCTCTTAGATCAATTTTAGATTTTGATGCAAATACTTATCATCTTAGGTTGCTTATGGGGATACCTCACTTTCAACACTCTCACTCTTAATAGTTTACAAGTCCATTGCTGCCTTGCTGTGAGTTGGAAGAAACATAAATAAATAATCATATAAATTGACTCCCATAGGGGTTCTGACCAGCGCATTTAGCATTTTTCATATTTCTATCCCCATGCTAAACATTTAATTCTTGTTATAGGTACTTATATGCTAATATCTTCTATTCCAAAATCTTGGATGGCTGCTCAAGCCTCAGAGCCATCCTACCCAAGCTGTTCTTCACTGGTCATTGTAGCATAGTTATAGGACCTGGCGTGGCCCTGATACATCTCTCCATCAACTAGACCGCAAATTACAAGATTTTAGGTCACCTGAAAATCTGCGATATACTTGAAGGTTATACAAAAATTTCTGAAGGACTAAAGCTACACGAATTTCTATCAATTTCGTTGTGCATATACTACTGAGTTTCAGGCAGTTTGAAATCGATATTTTTCATACCACCTTCAGGTAATCCTGATGCCGACCTATGAAGGTATGATCAGGGGACGCTATGAGATGAAATGATTGCATTGTGTTTACTTATATGGAGAGTGATAAATAAACAACACGGCAATTTTAAAATCGACGAACAATGTAACAGCATGGATATTCAATATCCAAAAGTACTATCCTATGTACAGAGCATTAACAAAGTATATTCTTGTACACCTGTCTGGCGAAGCACTGAAATAATGAAATAGATGACAGTTGTAATGAGTGAAGCACTTGAGCATCAATAAGAATGTGATACGTACACTGTAACTGACAGTATTGGCAAGCGCATTTGCAGCAGAGAGTGCCATGCTAGCTGAGCAGGTGCTGGCTATTTCAGTTCTATGGTTGATAACACTTTTGAAATGCTAGTTAACAGGTTTTCAAAGGCTCACAGTCGTTTGGAGACTTACTCTCCTAATTCGTGAATCATTGTACCAGATTTGGTAGCAGCAAGCGTGGATGCTGTGCACAGCGCACTCTGGTCCGCCAAATTGAAAAAGCCGTCGCAGAAACTGACGTTTACTTCTTTAGCATCTCGAAATGATAAGAATAGATTCGTTAACGAACTAAATATCTCCACTAGGCTGGTTGGAGAATGCAAGGTATCCTGAACAACGGGGCTCGGCAGATTGAACTGGGCAGTTGAGCGTCTGAGTTGTCGCATCATTCGCAATAGCCTGAATGCGTTGTTATAATCACTTCAAATAAATTTCATGAGCAACACACGTCGAAGTAGCCCTTCACTACCGCCGGGTCATTAGTCTTGAAATAGTTAATATAGAGTGGGTCGGACGATCCATGAGTGGTAATGTATTGGCTGGCGACGGTGGCTAGAACTTTCGCGTCGGCATACCTAATGTTCAGTTATCAGTTGTTGACTCAGAGTAATGATGAGTATTAACGAACGCCTGAGAGATGACTGGACCCCTCACGGAGTTTGAGCAGTTTAATACATGACGCTTGCTGTGTGCATTGCCTACTGAAGTGGGGCTAGCAAGAGCACCACAGACAGTAGCGAGAACAACGAAGGTAGAGAGCATGTTGGAGAACATTGTAAGTTTAGAAGCTGGAGAACTGATGGAATAGTGACTCTGCTGAATGAGTTTCTGCTAATCGGCTTTTATAGAGAGAGAGGGGACATAGATAATCCGGAATATTGTCTCCATCAATGTAGATGACAGGGAATTACAACCTACATCTACGATGTGCCTCTTCAGCTGTCAGATATACTTCTACATTCTCTTAAAAACGACGTCAAACGCTGCCCGGTAGTTGTACCATACCGACTTCTAAGATTGGGAATACTCGTGATATTTATGCAGAGATCTGTTTAACGAAACAAGGTCGACTGGCTCCCGTGCGCGTACCTTCTTGCTCAGAACTAATCCGTCCTATTTTCTTTGCATGTCACATGACTTGTAAAATGATAATGGTCGCATTAATTATTACATCCACAATTCGTGGTGTGGTGCGATCTTGACACCATGAATCCGCAAGGGAGATAACTGGTAACTCGAGTGTGATAAAAATAAAATCAGCTGATGCGCGTGATCCATGTCTTGAATTCATTTTAAGCACCCATAGAGCACGTAACACACGTTAAGCTGTAGACAAGACCACAGCAGCAGAGCCATAAAAGGAAATTTGTCAAGGTCAAGGTCGGAGGATACTTACCACCGGTCCAGTGCCACTTGTGTATGTCGTAACACCGCCATATGCTACATGATATATAAATACCTTCATCTCTTGAATATATATTAACCGTACACACCTGACTGCCCCATTAACATCTGAATTCCACAACAAAGACATGCATTTAGCTAACGTGTCTTGTACCCATACCCACGAGCAAATAAAATATCACCTTCAGCTCTCGGCATCGAAGAATCTAGGTAAAATTAGGAAGGCACATCAAGAGGCGAAAAGGAGGCACATCGAGAAGTACGTTCATTTCTGGAGTGTCCTAAGGGTGCCATCAGTGATTATAATCATCGATTTCAACAGTCACTTGTATTCTGGATAATCCTCAGAGCCTTCCCACTTTCGACTATTCAACTCTTAATCCCTCAAATATTCCTCCCGATATCTCTCAAGATTCTAGCTACTTTTGTTGTTATCGTCGCTGTAAGCAGTGCTTTTGTTGGCATAGCTCCCCGCAAAACGACATGTACTCAACTGTGCAGACCCTGTGAGAGTGTTCGAATCATTGCTCAGACACATCTCTCAATGATTTTCGTTTATTTAAAATACTAGTTAATGAATACATCTCGCAAGTATACCGATACCAAAGCCATTTCCACCGTCGCAAGTCAATACATCACAACTTACTGGGCGACTGGCTCTCACTGCATCGATTATAAGACTAAAGATCATTTGATTGTAATCGATTATTTCGATGTATATTCCCTATTGCTTTAACATCTTGAGAGCCTACTATTGATATGCACGCCATCGAATACGTCGGACAATGGCCAGTGATTCTATTAACTAGAATTTCTGCTGTTCTGTTTAAACTGCAGAACCGAACTCTCTGCAAATATTATCTTTCTGGCTGATCACACCTGGCGGGCCTTAGGAGGCTATCAGATGCCATAATGCCTGATATGGCAAATCTGATAGCCTCCATCACCGCTCTGGATCTGTACCTCGCAGTGCTGCCATGGACGGCGGGCAAATTGAACCTTACAGCTGCATATATCGAAGGTGCCTGAAACTTTGCAAGCCTCGTTTCAGCTTGTAAATTCAACGACAGCCCTTCTTCAATGTTACATTGAATTAGATTTGTACGTATCGCTCGAGCGCCATGAAAACGAGACAACGTTCCAAACCAAATATGTCTCCAATGGTCCGTAGACCTCGTTCGAACCTTGGGGCTCTGAATAGAAGCGCGGGTGCCATGACGAGCGTAGATGTGCGCCTGAGCGTAAAGCATTCCAGATGGGGGAGTTTCTCTTCGTCAAGTAAGTACCATTGAAGGTGTATTCCAGCAATAACACAAGGTGTTAGGTGCCCTTTCTCCTCACAAGGCCTAGCCGTCATTAGAAAGACAACCACGTTATCTACATCATGGTTCACCCTATTATGTTTGAACTCGTTCAGTACCCTTAACATCGGCACCTATAGCAGACGTCAAAGTAGCTCTTGTACTCGAATAAGAGTGTGCGAGTCTTGCTCGGCTCTCAGGGATGATCATTTTCTTCCTCAAGATATGTGGATGACTTACGTCGATGACAAAGATTTATAAATGACTTCCAAGGCTATTTTCTCACCGATTTGAGCTCAAGCTATACCACTCTCTATGAGTTTAAATAATAAATTTTTATCTACACAGTAGGTACAATTATTGGTTCGTTTAGATAGTGATATAGCACATATTGTAACCCTTCTCAATGTCCTCATTAATAAGTCTGTTGCTTTTATTAAGACATGTGCTCAGATTGCTCGGTGTACCAGGGTATCTTGGAGTAGCCACGTGTAGCGTAGATATACATGGTTGTACCGTACAGACAGTCCTCACTTAATACCACTACAGTCCGTGTTCATCCCGTCGCCTTAGCCCGGCTCGCCCTACCACACCGGCATGTGCTACCTTGAGCTATTCATTTACATGTACATGATTACACGGCTCGACAGTGAAATCTGTCCTCGTGGAAGTATTTGAGTACTTCGAAGAGACGACATGATTTGATCAAGGCTGCTGAAACTGAGGGTATACCGGATAGCAAAGGCCATGTCGAGATGGCTAAAAGTGGAAGTTCACATGCTGGCGTGCTTAACGTATTCGATATCCTGACATGAGTAACTTGTCGGAAGATACAGCTAGAGTGATGCTAATGACTTTATGATCAAAATCTAGGGGATGCTATGGGCTGAATTCACTACGTTTTGTTTACTTATATGGAGACTAATAAACCAACAATACAACATTGGTAAAACCAGAGAACAATAGGAACATCATGGATGTTCAACATCCCACACTACTATCATATGTACAGATGATTAACACTGTGTGTTCCTGTAGACCTGTCTGGCAAAGCACTGAAATAATAAATTTTGAAATAAGCGAAGGACTTGAGCATCAATCGGAAAATGATACGTACACTGTAGCTGGTCGTATTGGCAAGCGCATCGGCAGCAGAGAGAGCACTACTAGCTGAGCAAGAGCCGGCAATGTCAGATCTATGATTGAGCGCGCTTTTGAGATGTTAGTTAGCAGATTCCATGGCTCGTGGTCATTTAGAGACTTACTGTCCTAATTCATGAACCATTGTTCCTGACTTGGTAGAGGGAAGCGACGACGCCGTGCACAATGCACTCTGGTCCGCCAAATTGAAAAAAGAATCACAGAGACTGACATTTACTTCTTTAGCATCTCGAAATGATAAGAACAGATTCGTTGACGAACTATATATTTCCACTAGGTTGCCTAGTGAATGCATTGTTTCCCGGACAACTGGCCTCGGCGGATTGAACTGGGCAGTTGAGGGTTTGAGTTGTCGCATCGTTCGCGATGGCCTAAATTTCTTGTTACAATAGCTTCAAATAAATCTTATGAGTAACACACATCGAAATAGCCCTTCACGACTGCAGGATCGTTTGTCTTGAAGTAGTTGATATAGAGTGAGTCGGACGGCCCATGAGTAGTAATGTATTGGCTAGCGACGGTGGCTAGAACTTTCGCGTCGGTATACCTATTGTTAAAATTTTAGTTATTGGCTGAAATTAATAAGGAGGATTGACGAACGCTTGAGAGATGATTGGACCCCTTACGGTGTTTGAGCAGTTTAATACGTGACGCTTGTTGTATACATTGCCGGCTGAGGTGGGGCTGGCAAGAGCACCACAGACAGTAGCGAGAACAACGAGGGTAGCGAGCATATTGGAGAACATTGTAGGTTTAGAAGCTGAAGAACTGATGAGGAAGTGACTCTGCTGAATGAATATCTGTTGATCTGCTTTTATAGAGAGGCGTCATACATGATCCCGGAGTATCTTCTCACTCAATGAGGTAGATGCCAGAGAATGACCGCTTATTCATTTACGATGTGCCTCATCAGCTGTCAGATACTCTCGGTCATTATGTCGTCAGTCGCTGTCCGGTAGATGTACAATACCGAATTTTAACATGGGAATAATCATCAGAGTCATTCAGGGATCCATTCAACAAAACAAGCTCAACTGGTTCCCATGCGCATACAACCTTCGTTCCCGAATCAAATCGTTGCTTTTTCTTCGAATATCTCCGGAATTCTACATGGATGGTCACATTATTGTATTAAATGAAAGCTCGTAATTGCCATA
>JASFCX010000155.1:0-18723 GCA_036937015.1 Crucibulum parvulum | reverse complement strand
TCAACGACGCAGTACTTGTTGCCCCTTACCCAATGACTCACAACCTCCCAGAGCATGGCTTTGCGAACAGCAGGATGCACGATAGAGTTTAGCTTCTTCCGTTTGGATTCATCATTAAAGATAATAGTTCCAAGTCTCTTCCTATCTAGCGACCCGTCTGGAAGCAGCACCTCCGCGCCAAAATTCTTCACTATTTGTGCAAGCGCAGGTGTGCCCGGTTCGACGACTTTGCGCGCTATGACATCCGCGTCGACGATAGGGACGCTTTTGGACTTCAGGAGATTTGATACGGTGGACTTTCCTGTCGCTATGCCACCAGTTAGGCCGACAACTAGGGTTCACAATAGGCGCTATTAGATTGTTTACAGGTAATGAAAGACGTACCCAACATTAGCGTTGCGTGTTGAAGTTCCCCCGGTGCATGTAATTAAGTAAACTACTTACAGGGTAAATAATGTAAAATAAATAATTACGATTTTTGTCTAAGCACGTGACAAGTGGCTCCAGACGCACATGTATGCACCTATTAAGTAGTATAAAGACACGAAACCGCATGTGGACCATAAACAATGAACTGCAACATGACACATACGACTGTACTTTACACCAATGCAGCAAGCCCGAAGTCATCCTGTCTCTACCCCTCTGCACAGTTGATAAAAGAAACCCCGTTATTTGAATTTTGCACACAACCCTACTTACCTAACATGCTCGTGGCACGTGCACGTGTAGCTGCTTTACAATCTTATCTCAACAAGATAATGAATGCCCAGTCGACCCTATGTCATTGGTGCGTCGTTGTATAGGCGGAAACGCACACGACGTGACGCAAGACGCGTCCATTCCGAGACCATTTCCTGGTTATTTATTTATAGCCCATTCTCGAGACCCGCTTCGATTAGATCCGGTAGACAGTGAAGTTTTCCCTACGCTCTGAACCTGCGTCTTCGCATACCATCCACTACGCATACCATCCACTAGGCATACGACTACCAGCTCGCAATTTTGGAGAGCACATTAGACAACCGAATGTGCGTTTAAAATATATCAACTGGATGGTATTGTCCAGCGCTCATCAAGCAGATTCGTTATAGCTCGCAGCAAACGAATCATCAAATTTTCAGTCGATATCTAGACACAATGGTCCCTCCAGGTGAGTACATACTTAATCTTTGCCACTTTCCGACTATAAAACCACACCAAGCGCCAAGCAGAATATGGGCGGCGCAAGAAGTTCCTACGCGCCTAAATACTCGCTCAGTACAAGCGAATCCGTGTCCAGTTTGTGTAGGATGTAACGGCTCGATGCACGGAACACACTCCCGATCATCAATCTATGTGAACTGGCACCTGGACTGTTATGAAGAACGACACTGCTCCGAAGAAGATGCTATTGAAGGGAACATGCGGCTAAGAAAGTGAGAGATCGCTGGTTGGGATTCAAGGGTTCTATTTTTTTATTTTATCTGGGGGTACATATCAATATTTGATAATGATATCTATTTTTTCATGGTTACTGTGAGCAACTTGATGACACCATCTTGAGCGATTCCTAGTCAAAGATGCAACTTCAGAGAATGGTAAAAGTTTCGATGTTAGGAAACATACGATGGTTGACTCCTCTGTTCCCCGATGGCAACATCCCTGTGATGTTCTGCAGAGTTGTTTCATATGTTTTGTCGTAATACACCTTTGTACCCACAGCCCTTTGAACAAATCGATCCCTAATACAAGTTGAGCCTCGCCGTATTTTTTGCAATGAAATATCAGACTCACCGTCCGATATCATACCCATTTGGGATGATCATATGGTGGGAGGAGAGAGCCTAACAGGAATGCGTTAGTGAAGGTTACGAATGCTTAATTGAAGGCCTATTACCATTTCTTGCGACACGCTGATATCGAGTTATAATCAACCATGAAACAACAAACTATAAGTGAGCAACTCACGCAAGAAATAGAGCTCCGCTATTTGCTTTCGGACCATCTTGACGGAATACTCTACATTTCGTTTAGAATTAGATTATAGGGCGAAAAGATTTTAAATCTGACCTGAGATGGTTACCACCAACTATAGTCTCCAGGCATGTTCCAAAGAACGGCAAAAAAAAATGCTCCCGGAGGACTTCCTAAGGATTGGATATACATCAGCTCACCTACGTTTCAGTTTCAATTTAATAAACACGCACTCTTTCTTCTACCCATCCATTACCATCTCCGAGGTTTGCCAGCTGTTTGGTTCCGTGATGTAATCCAAGGCATTCTTCCGACCTATACAGAGTCAATGGATTGCATAGAGGTAAGAGATTGTCAAAGACATACATTCCAACGGCGCGTGCATAATCAAGAAATCCCGCGGGTGTAAGAACTTCCGGAGTACTTTTCCCAGATATAATGACCTGGCAATAAGGTTAGGTTCTACGAGGTTCATATTGGGTACCCATAAACGAGATTCATACATTCAAAGGCTCCCCTCCACTACCGGACCTGTTGAGCAGAGAACCAGACAGTGTTCGAGGATCATAGTAATCTACTGCATCACGCCGGGAGATGGGGGCTGAGGCAGCGAATAGCGCTACTCCAAGAACAACAAATGACCAGCACTTTGAGCGGAGCATAGGACTCGGTCTACGAGTGATATACGGGATGCCAGCACCACGAAGGTATCTCATCAACGTCCCCCAACTATTTAAGTGTTTCAGGAAGCCTCAATCTTCATTTCGAGCGCCGGTGATGGACACAGGCCATCAGAAAAGTCAGGCAAGAAAAAAGGCATGTACTAGCGCTAACACAGGTTTGGATTGAAATTTGACAGATAAGGGGGGGGTGAGGAAAGCGGTAAGTGATAGTCGACTAATAGGTTTTATAACCATCAAATGTGTTGAGTTCGCATCGCCAGCACAAAAATAACACCGTACAAATGTTAGAAAGTCCGCTGGTTTTATACGCCTGTCGTAGGCCTGCGGTAGGTGAGCATCATTGGTTAAGGCAGGAGGAGGGGGAGAGGAGGTTGGTGGTTGAAATATCGGAGAAAGGCCCGGGCATCCGACTTACGCGTGTACCATAACCGATCTGCAGGAGATAAAAATATGGCAAAATAAAGCGATCTTCTTTTTCTTTCCCTTTCATATCCTCGAATTACTTGGACCTTTGAATACCATCGTTTTCTAAACCATTTTCTACGTACGCAGTCTACCTCCAGGTCATATAAATCAACAACACCGAACGGAACACTTTCACCGCGAGGCAGACACAGCATTGCACAGCACCGCCAATTGTTCGCCGTGTCTTACCTTGCCTCTCTCATATCGTCTAACCACCATTTACAGCTTCAACATATGTCCCAACCCAGGGCCTTGGGCTTTGGCCAACCTCAGGATCCTCACTTGCCCCCCAGTAATCGTACTAGTCCTTCACAACCGCCTATAGATCTACCAACAGGAACTTCTACCGTACCCAGCATCTCAGACTTCAAATTTACTATCATCGGTCAACAGCCCTCATTGCTCGGGCGCTTGGCTACACCGGATCCAGAGACATATCACGATAACAGAGATCGTTCTCCTACTTCATCCCCAGACCTTGAGGATCAGCTCTTACCCCACGAAGACGCACCTGCAGATACAGAGGTGCCCCGTCCTATGTCACTACTCGATCGGCTGACGGGGTCGTTAAGAAACACCTCTCCACACTCTTCTGATGTGATCATGGCAGACTCTACACCGCGGCCATCCCGCATACCCAGTCGTACTTTTCCAGTGTCTACATCTGACACACTCTCTACATCGAACCGTGAACAACCTGCCCCGGATTCATTTACTGAGGCTCATATGAATCCCTCCCAAGTAAGGGAGATAAGCACATCAGCTACCCATAATGAGGCGCGCACTACAGCAAATGGGACAACTGGAGTTCCGAGAATGATTACGCCCAACCTATTTCAGGGCGTTGATGGCCAGAATGTAAACACCTTGGTGCCTAAATCTATATCCACATCCTCGCTTGTCCCTCAAGCAGCTACATTAACGACTAATCGTGTATTATCGACCACAACTTCCCTAGAACAACTAGGAGAGGTTGCGGATCATATAACGTTTCGTGCTTTTCAAGCACGACTTCTTTCTTCTCTCTCTACCATTGATCCTCCCAATACAACGAGAGCTCGTCTTCTCGTACACTCTGCCAACGCTCAGGTTGCTTCTGCTCTCAATTCCGCTCGCCACTGTTATTCAGTTGTCCAACAATCCTTCTTATCTGCACAGGAGTCGATGAAAGCTGCAGAGCAATGTCTTCGGACCGCGGAGCAGGCCAAATTACGTGCTGATGAAGCCGCAGCTGCTGTAGAGCAGGTTGGCAGGTCAGAAAGCGAGGGTCAAAGCAGGCTTCTCGACATTAAAGCTGACCTTCAAGCTTTTGGCGAATGGATCAATCAACGTGAGGCCCAAGATGCTGCTGAGATCGAACAGCGCGAGAAGCAATTCATTGATGGAACGGCAATTCCACAGCTACTTCGAAGCGAGCTTTCACTTCGTCAGTCGATGTGCAATAGCATGCATGAAGGGAACGATACAAATATAACCTCTTCGAATCAACTCGATACGGCTCAGATTGAAGATGAAGAGCAGAGATGTCTTGCGCAGTTGGAAATGCTAAGGTCTCGACGACTGCAAATCGAAGAGGAAAAACGGAAAAGGCGCGAAGAAGAACTCGAGAAAGAGCGAGAGGAACTCAGGATACAACAGAGGCGAAAGGATGCTGAACAAAAGCGTATAAGGGAGCTCGAGGAGAAGCAACGAGCAGAGTTAGCTGAGCAGGCAGGGAAGGAGAGGGAGCTTAAAGAACAGCGAGAACGAGAGGAACGTACCAAGCAAGGGCAGGAGGACAGGCAGAGGAAAGCTGAAGAAGAAACCAGAGAAGCAAATTTGCGACGTGAGCAAGCCGAAAGACGAGAGAAAGTCCAGGAAGATAAGCGAAGAAGCCACGGTGAAACCGCCGCCGTCATACGCGAGAAAAGGTTACAGTTACTTTCCCAAACCGTCCAAGCTTCTCAAACGTCGACCGCATCTTCTGGACCGCCCACATCATCAACTGCTACCTTCCATTCTCAATCAGCGCCCATTCCAAGCTCTCATACACTGGAGTTCGGGAATCTTACTTCGAAAAGGATTCTGACTAGTGCGAGTCCTGAGAATAACAAAGGAAAGGCAGTATCGAGAGGAGCCAAACTTGACGGATCAGAACCACGACTAGCTCCTGTATCAGCGTCTTCGCCTGGTACAGAACCCTTCAGCCAGTTTACTCCCACAGTTTCACAAGGGCCTCCGTTGCCCAAGCGTTCGGCTCATCGAGCAGCTGGTGCTACGCCTAACGTCCAGGCAGGCAGGGACATATCTCTTGGAATCAATAGCACCCAAGCTACAAACAATGGGTCTTCTACGAACGGTACTATGACTAAGGTAGAGACGAATGGTCGACAACACCCAGTACAGACTCAAAACACCACGGTCACTCGACGTGATGATGCAGGTCCATCAGGTACCAACGTACCACGACTTACCAGCCTTCCACCTGTGGCACACCTGGAGAACTCTATCGAAATACCCTCCCCAACAACGCCTATTAGTTGTCAAGAAGGTATATCTGTTCATCGGCGAGGACCAGATTCAGGAAATATTCCTTTCATCCCGCCGGACCAACTACCTGTTGTTTCACCTGAAGCACAATCCATGAATCTGCGTTTTGTGATGGAGGCAAATGGTGTCCATGCTTTGAGCTCGAAAGATACTCAAATAAAATCTGAACCAAGTCCTACAGAAGCGCTGTTCTTAAGGTCTCCAGAACCGCCAACTACGAAGGAAAGTAATATCCCGCCCAGAGTGCAGCGCGCGTTCGGTACGAATGGTGTAAAGATGGAATCTCCTCCTGCTCTTCCTTTCCTCATCATACCTACCTCAGACAACTCTACCGTGGCTTCTAGCTCATCTGCTGCTCGAGTCACGGCCCAGGCCCCCAAACGGAAAACCCCTCATGATTTTGATAACAACAATGCTACTGCGTCTACGTCGCTAAATTCCATCAATCAGGATGATAGGAACGGATCAAAGAAATAGAAGAAGGATTATCCGCTTGATGCTAGACTAGCAGTAAAGCCAGTTGCATGGCCATCTACTTCTGCCAAACAAGCACCTTCGACTCCGATGAGCGAGACGCACTCGGTTGTAGGTGCAATGACCAGTGCATTTTCCACCAACGAACAAATACACCAACAGCTGACCCCTCCGCGAATGGGACCAGACCTCATTCACGATGATGGAGGTTGGAATGCATCATCGAGACCGGTGTCCGAAGTTGATACTGTTGAGAGAGAAGTACGACAGAGATCACGGTCGAGGACATCCAAACGTGGCGGTCGTGCCGGAGGACGAGGGGGGCGACAGGCTCTCGGAGACGATTATTCTCCGTCTTTATCTCCTCCGCCTCGATATCGCGCCTATCACCCTGCTTCTCCTACTCGTCACAGACCCTACGGAACCACTCCTCCGAGAGAAGATATTGGCAGATCTGGGACACCGAATCATTACATGGATCATCCGATATATTATGAACCTAGGGATGACTATAGGGCATACGACGATAACTTCAGACAGCGGTATAGCGACGACAATTCTCCACCCCCTGCTCCTCCTGCTGCCCGTGCATGGTCGAACCAAAAGGCTTGGGGAGAACAACAGATTGACAACCAGCGAGAACAGGAACATCAGCGTGTTGTGTCAGCCAGACGTACACCTGAAATGTATATGTGTTCGCCTTCTCCTGTAATATCACCCCGTAATCCCTTGGCTTCTCGCATTGCTTCACAACCCTTTTTCAATGAGAGAGGTAACAACCATCCTTTAGGCCCTGCCGATACTTACCCGAATGATGATCGGCGAAGATACACGAAACGCACGAGTCCTCCATCTCCAAGACAGTACCAGCATCGATCACAAGACAAAAACCAACAGGATGCCTTTAACGCCGGTCCTCCTGGCTTGTTGGGACGTTTGTCTGATCCATCTCAACTTGCAAAGACTAATAACCGTTATCCCCGAGGAAGCAAGTCACGTGGTGGGCGCGGTGGGGGCCAAAGCCAACGTCCATCCTCCCAATTCAGAGGCCAGCCGACATTAGCTGACCGCCTCAACACAGGCCCCAATTAGTTACTATCTGGTGGGTAGTATCCACGTCTTCTAACTTACGGTGAACTAACTTGAAATTACAGACCAAATTATTTGATTATCTCTTTGTCGGTTCGTCTCCTCTTTCGTGAACTATTGTTGGCCTATCTTCATGTGTAGTACATTTCAATATTTTCAATGCAACCATCTCATACTATTTCCTTATTCTGTCGTTCATAATCACATGCCGGTGAGCTTATTTCTCCCCTTTGTGACGTCTATGGTACATGGTAGATTATAGGTTGTAGTACGTCTAATTACCTCCACAAATCGATAACTCTCTCATTTCTTGAAGCACTTCCTCCACCTATGTAAACAGAACAGCATGAGAGAGATGTAGCCTATCATATGGAAGAATCAGACCTGTGCATCAAGCTGACCGGCAGCGTAATCATCGCGGACATTATCAGCGAAGTATCTAAAGTCCAGGTCAGCGAAAAACATCATTGCAGATATATTCTAACACCCACCGTTGTACACCACTGAGCTTCTCATAGCCCTCTTCCGCGAATTTCGACTGCATGCGGATCATAGCCTCGAAGCTAGGATCAAAATAAGGCACTCGTAGGTCCAACAACTGCGGTAGCTCTGCAATCAGTTGCTGGTTAAGCATGTCGAAAATTTCCTTCGCTTCATCATGCTCTTGTTGAGCCTGATGGATGTCAGACTATGCTGAGGAAGAGGACACTTAGAGTGCTTACTCGTGGTAATTTTGTAGGATCTTCACTTGGTTTATCAATAAGTTTGTTCATCTTACTTCTCGCAGAATCATAATCCAAAAGCTGTGACAAGGATTATTGGAGATAACGCATCATTCGACTTGAGATATATACCTTCTTATTCCGTTTCGTGATGTGCTCATTCACTACAGGGAAGTACGCACACATCTTGCCCAAAGGTTCGGAGATTGTTGTGCGGAAAGGACCATCCTGCATGAGATCAGGACGCCATGGTATCATGAAACGGACTTGCACTTACGAGCTCTCTGGTAAACGAGGAATCAAGTTCGTCTACTGAACGCTTGTATGCATGCCCAGCCATAGCACCTTCTGATGCTCGATCCGCAGCGCCATAGAATATCTCCAGAGTTTCCGCGATTCTGGTCTGCGCCGACGACATAGCTAAGAGTTAAGGTTAATAAGAGGAAGAGTGGGTAGTTCAGACCAGAGATTGCTAACCACGCATCGCATCCCAGTATGCCTTGCTATCTTTCTGCAGGGCCTGGCATTCTTTCTCAAACCTATCGCGCAACCATCATCAACATTGCACACACATGCCTAGTGGGGGAGCATACGTTCTGTATTTAGCTTCCTCTTCAGTGAACTCTCTGTCGACGGTCCTCTCGACCTGTCCAGTCTTTTGTAGGAGCTACAGCAAACGATGGGTTGAGCCTACGACACAAGATGATCTAGGGTCCAACGGCGTACAGTGGTGCCTGCTCTATTGACTGATTTCTTGAATCTGAGTAGGATTTGGATTAGTAGTTGTTAGTATCCAAAAGAAACGCACGTACCCTGCCCAACTCATTGTTAATGACAGCTAGCACTTGTGGTAGTCGATAATGACAGTAATTAACGCTGGTAAAGCAGGATGCAGTGCCCTCGCTTAGTCAGCAAATGTCCTTCTCTCCCTTCATCAACTTCACATCGATGAACATTCAATGAACGTGGACTCGGAATTGGACGCCCTCAGCTATGACCTCGGAATCCTGAAAACCCTTGAGGATGTATCAGAACCTGTAAATGATGTACGTCTATATAAACAGAAGACGGCCTATATATTGAGGGATTGCGATCTCAGGAGTCTTCGGTTGTCAAGGACCAGGCTCAGGAGAGTTCAGTTTCCCTGCCTGACGATCTCCGGCGCGTCAAACGCGAGAACAAACGACTCAAGTCAGAGAACGAGGACCTCCACGAGGAAGTGCTGCAGTTACGGGTGCGTAGAACACGTTTCGTCGACCAACTCGCGCGACTACAAAGCATCACGCCTATTGATGCCGCACTGCTGGATAGGATGCTCTTCGACGCCATAGAGAGACTTCAGACCAAATTGCTGTCCTCCGCAAACCTTTCATTCAACCTCCGCCAGAAATATTATACATGATATTTCAACGCGTGGTTCCACCATCGTTCCTGCTTGATTCTTCCACCTCCCCTGGTCCGCAGTCTTCGTGGTGCAAGACGCTGCGACAAAAGAAGGCCATTGTCCGCGTTTGTAAGCCATGGTACAAGACTGGCATATCGCTTCTCTACGAAGATGTGTGCATACGACGCATTGGGCACGCATCGATATTCCTTCGTACCCTGGAGAACACGAATATCAATCTAGGGGACTTCGTGAAGAAGCTAACCATCTTTTGCCTTATCCCAAAGAGCTATTGCGGGACATTTAGTCTACAATTGCAGCACATATTTGAGCTATCTCCGAGGATCTCTCACTTCTCTTATACGTCGCCCTGCCGGCTGCCCATCCCCGACGTTCTACCTGCCATGGTCGGGACGATCAGACACTTGACATTGAGCAATGCCATCCAATTTCCAACGCTAATCTCATTATTATCGCAACTCTCGACGGAACTGATATCGCTCTCGTTCCATGTGCCCGTAATCGACCACGGCCTTTGGACCACCCCTCACCTTACATTTCCAAAGCTAGAGACGTTGATATGTGGAGTAACTCCCTATGGCAGAAGATATCTTGGATTTATCGCGACAAACTGGGTGATACCAAGCCTGCAACGACTAACGCTTAAACTAAATGGTAATCCCATTAACTGGGAACCCTGCATATTGATGGGTGATTTCAGCTCGTTTTGCGCGATTCATGGACGTCAACTTAAATTTCTCCATATTCATCCTGAATATTGGTGGTCAATGGCCAAATATTCGATAAATGTGCAGATGCTACTGGATGCGTGTCCAATGTTGGAGCATCTTGTTCTTCACCCAAACACAGCGCCGGCCCCAACGCACCCTGGAGTCAAATGGGTTGATGTTTGGGCGCCACATGTGCGGAGCGATTGCGCGGTCGATTGGAGAAAGTTGTATCTAAACCTTACACTGCAGCATTTCCCAGCACTGAAAGGTGTTCGAGTCCTATTCGCGGCTCTTGCCTCATTGCCGGACCTCCCGACGAACATACCCCCAGGTTTAGTCCTCTCTGATAAAGACTCATTCGAGTTCAGATTTTTGGATTTGTGCATCCGGCATGACCACGGGAAGGTTTATACTATCGAACCGGAGTGGGCTGAAGATGAGGAAGATGCGGGATCAGACGGTTCGGACCTCTACATATATAGTTCAGACGATGGCTGCTCCACCTCCACGTCTGATAGTGCCTCGGGTTCTGACAGTGAGGATGGCTCGCAAGAGGATTGTTACATTGAAAGAGACTGGGACGCAGATCCGGATATTCTTTCAGATATATATTACCCAGAATCATCTGAAAATTCTAACTGATTTTGACGTATACCAGGATATAATTATTACTATCCCTTATCATACGATATTAGTATATACTACGGAATGACTGTTGGATCATAGCAGTTCCGATTTTGGTTCCGAGGGAGTGTTAATGAATACTCCGTGATCCGGGCCTTGTTGTGAACTGTTTATTCCAAAGACACTACGATTCGTGGTCAAGATCGAAAGAACAGCCGAACAACACTTCGTTTACTCCACTGTGTACTTAGTTAAATGAAGATGGGGAATAAACTGACGTTGCCTACGTTTTATGCTCCGCATTTATTCCATCTCCATCACTTACCTTCGTACTCTTCGTTTTAACCAGCCAATTAGCTATCTCAGCATGGACTCCAGTCTGGAAATAACAGCTAAGGTCACCCAAATCAAGCTTCCAACGCGTCGAAGTCTTCGTCTCGCTACAGAACCGACACCTATTGGACCTTCTGCTTCTCTCAAGGAAGGAAAATCATTGGAATTTGTCGAAACCTCTCCTAAAAGAAAAACGAAGCCGACACAAATCGTGGAAGACACTACCGACAAAAATCAAGATGCACCAGCACCATCATCTTCTAAGTCCAAGAAACGAAAATATGAAGCAGAGATAATTCCAGTTGAAGAGTCACAGAAATTATCTACTCCATCTCCTAAAAAGCGACAAAAAACGAAAGTTGAGCCAGTGTATATTATTCCTGAAGTTAAGAAGAAAAAGAGTACCTTCAAAGGCCGCTTAGGTATTACCACTTGCGGTCAACTGGCTCAGGAAACGTACTTATATAACAACTATTTTCTAGGTTATGCTTGTCTGAACACCGTTCTGCGAAACAAGAAGCCAGCAAGTGAATCGGTATTCTGTTCGCGTACATGCCGGTAAGCGTTGTCCACATCGCTTGGTTGATAAGCTAAACTGATTCGCTGTATTCCATAGGATTGAAAGTGTCAAAAAGAATGGCATTGAATTCGTGAAGGATCTCGGACGCAAGAACGTCGAAGATTTACTTACAATCATTCAATGGAACGAAGATAATGTGCGATTCTTCTCCAAGCAGTTCTGTGTTTTGAAACTAAATTGACCCCATATTCGTCTTGCACAGAACATTCGCTTCATGCGTATGTCGTCTGAAATGTTTCCTTACGCTTCCCACGGGGTTTATGGGTACTCTCTTTCATACTGCGCCACTCTTCTTGCCCAAGTTGGAGAGCTCGCGAAGAAATATGGGCACCGCCTCACAACCCATCCGGGCCAGTTTACTCAACTTGGAAGTCCTAAGGCGGAGGTTGTCAAAGCTTCAGTAAGGGAGCTCACCTACCATTGCGAAATGATGGACTTGATGGGTTTGGATGCTGATAGCGTCATGATCATCCACGTAAGAATTACATCATTCGTGTTTATCCGTTTGTTAACGGCTTGCAGGGTGGTGGAATGTACGGAGATAAACCTGCTGCTTTGGAACGCATCAAAAGGACAATTCAACAAGTCCTTCCGCAGAACGTTCGCAATAGGCTTGTGCTAGAGAATGATGAGGTAGGTTTGGTATCATTTGTCCGAACAACCTCTCTAAACGCAACTCTCAGATGTGTTACAACGCTGAAGACCTTCTACCGATTTGTGAAGAGCTTGACATACCACTAGTATTTGGTATGGAATTTTATTATGTCTATCTAGCCTGTGGTTTGTTAAATAGCATGTTTTTCTTTTTTGAAATAGATTATCATCATGACATACTGTTCCCATCATCGATTCTTCCGTCTAAAATTATTGAACGAGCGAATGTAATTTGGGCTCGTCGTGGCATTCGTCCTAAACAGCATTTGAGCGAACCACGCCCTGGCGCCGTAACACTCATGGAAAGAAGAGCACATGCAGATCGGTGTGAGAGTCTTCCAGAAGACTTGCCTGATGATATGGGTTAGTATCAAATTGTTCAACTTTGCGATCTATCCTGACATACCCCTATGCTTAGACTTGATGATCGAGGTATTACCGCTGCTAACTACCGTACATTCAACTGCTGATACTGATGAAACATAGGCAAAGGACAAAGAACAAGCGGTTTTGCAGCTATATAGGATGTACGGACTACAACCCATCAACTACGGTAAGTTTCTATTTCGTCATTCATGTCGGTGCTAAGTGTATTACTACAGCATCTCTACGCCCACCTGACGAAAACCAGACAAAGGAAACTAAGGGACGTAAATCGACGAAACGTGCACAAGCAAAGGCGGCAAAGGCCAAACTGAACCTGCTGGAAGAAGAAACAGAACTATCTTCCTTTGATGAAGGTGAACGAGAAATTGAATAGGGCGTTCGATTATTATACCATGTTGAAATATTTGACTTGTGCTGTTCATAGTTGAGTATACTCGCCTTGTTCCGAGCACTGGTCATTACATATTTACAATGTCCATAAGCATAGTTATATTTGGGTTCTAAATTTAACATGTACAGTATTGAAGAATGGGATAATGTAATAATTTGACAAGAATTGCGAAGGGGAGGCAGATTGAGGATGATACAAGGGCAGATATAATGAAAAATAATGCTACCTAATGGATATAGAGATCAATGACCCGAGGAGAGATGTTTTAAGAGATATACATGCAAAGGGGCGGGCGACAGTGAATAGATCAGCAGATAACACGACGAAATGAAGAACAAAGTCACAATAACTATGGGTCAGAAACAGCGAAACTGGTGAGAGCGATACCACCCAACCATGCCATCTCAAGAACGGCACGGCCAATGGGTGTAGGTAGAATCTCGGGCTCTTGGGTATCAACACCTTCCTCCTCCATTCCAAGGATCCCAGGATCCCCGGCAATATCAGCTTCCGGGATGTTTGCGCTTGCTGCAGGTATAACATTGCACAAACCAAGACGCCTGAGCCCTTGCGACTCAAAGCCGATCCCAGACTCGCGTGAGGTGCATGTAGCAATGACTACATCCCATGCCATCGTATCAAACTGGGGCATGTTCTTGTAGGCTTCTTCGAGAGGACCGAGGACGGCAAGACCATGATCGGGGATGCGTACGCCAGAGCCCTGAAGCTGTTGGTAAGAAACTAAACGTGCACTGATGTGGAAAGCATGCAAGAGAACACGGCGTTCGTTCGTTGCTGATTCACGGGAGGAGGTCGGTGAACCACGAGAACGCTTCTTACCCTCGGACTTTTGCTTAGAATCACCTGGTTTCTTAATAGGAGGGTCTTCCTTATAGTAAACGAGAAGATAGAGACGTTTTTCGAGAGGAATCTCCGGAACACTAAAGGGGTATTTTGAGCTCGCCGCCAGATCGGTTTCACCAGGCCAGAGTGGGAGAAGCATGTAGAGGGTATCAGCAGGCAACTCTTCAAAGATATCCATACGACCATGGCTCGGGTTCTTGGTCCTATTAGAACGTTTCGTCGCATGTCGGTGCTCACGATCACGGTGCCTATGGGAAGAGCTATCTCGAGAGAGCTCCCTCATATCCGAAGAGGCTGGTAGGAGACCAACATCCTGAAATGAATTGTTTAAGTCTGACACGATGTTGTTACGCTGGTCCGCGTGTTGCCTAGGAAGGTTGGACGCCCATGGAGGAACGAATGACGAGGCGAGGAGATCATGCGAGCGGGCAGGACCCTGACGAGACTTTGTGAGGCGGGAAATAGGCCCTCCACGATTCTCATGTTGGGACATGCTGGCCTCGAAAACCTCTGGAGGAATAGTACTGTACGTCTCGCCATGAGGCGTGCGGCTCGGAGTAGGTCGACCGATCAGGTCCTCGTCCTCATCCTCGTCGTCCACATCATATCCGTCAGAGTCCAGACGGTTACGGCGACGGGGGGACAAATAAGGCGTAGCATACGAGATGGTGCGGTCAGAGGATCCAGTTTCCTTGCTCGAAGTGGTATAATCGGTCTGGCCGCTCGAGCTTCCAGGACGAGTACCAGGACCAGATCGGCTAGGAGGAGATTCACTGACGATAGTCGTACTCACGACGCTGCCAGTACTGCTCCCTGGACTGCCATCTTTTTGACCAGACATGCCGGACGTAGCTGAAGAGGTACTTGAAGAGGTTGTGGAAGACGTATGCTGGGACTTGGACTTGCCCTTGTGCGCATGATTGTAACTCTTCTTCTTGTCTTTGTCCTTCTCAAGCATATGTTCACGCCTCATACGCTCGCTATCCCTGGGGCTTATACGACCACTATCGCTCAACAGTCCATGCGACTCGAGCTTGCGCGTGGTCGTTGTGCTGGTATAAGCTACCTGGACGTTCCGAGTGGCGAGGAGGATCATGGTTCCACCCTTTTTTGTGGTTCTCTCTTTCACCCGGTAATTCCGACTGATAGAGAATGCAGTGGCTTTGGAGTGTTTATGGATAGTGACGAAAGGTCCATCTGCGAGATCGCGCTGTCCATATGGACCTCGATTGTGTCGGACGGTGATACGCTGTTGTGGTGGTTTACCGGGGTCGGTCGCTTGAAGAAAGTTAGTAAAATGAACAATGACGCGCAAGAATCAAGTTACCTTCGCCGTTCTTCCTTATAAGATGGTACCGACCCGTCAACGGAGCCCACCACCACTCATCAGAGTTAACAGCCATTCCTCTCCAGGTACTATGATCCCGTCCTTCACTATCGTGCGAAGAGTCGCGATCACCACCACCGCGGCTGCCCCATGTCTTCGACATGCCAGCGGAAATACTCGTCCTTCCAACAATACCTTTCCTCCCCACATGTTGATCCTCACCTCTAAGCGGGTCTGCCCTTTCCCGCTGGAACTTCCACTCATCCACGGGCGAAGCCCACTGCCTGGCAAACGGATCGGTGGCGGACGAGCTGACGCTTGAGCGACGTCGCAAAGAAAGAACCTTACTCGGGCGGCGGCCATCAATCGGACCGACGATGTCCCCCATCTCTTCACGATCAATATCCGTGATCCCATCCGCGTACTGGCTGAAATCGATACCAAATCCGTCAGTGACGGAGACAGGTGGTGCTGGGGTGGTAGTTATGGTAGGGGCCACATTCACATGCCCGAGGCGCGACGAGGAGGAAGGTTTGAATGACATAGTGAGTCCAGTGGCAGTGGCGTGCGTCGTTGTTAACGGCGTGACCACCTCGCTATCACGCTCCTGTTGCATGGAACGCTTGCGCATGTCGCGCCACTCGCCCTCGGTGTCGGGCATAGAGACGGGTGCAGGGGGTAGAGGACGTTCGCGCAGTTCGCAAGGAGAGACTTTGGGATTGACTTCGTGCGAGGAAGTTCCACCGTAAGGGCGAACTTCCTCCAGGCTTCGACTCATCCTTCTTAACGTCGCTATACTGTCTTCTCGGGCTCTAGCTTCGGAATAGAAGCTATCAGGAGGAGCCCCGGGGATTGGAACGGCGAGACTACCTCTTCGCTCGCTAGGTGCAGTGATACGTCGCATGCTACTCATACTTCGGTGGTCAAAGGTGCCCTTGTCGCTGCCTTCGTTGACGACGGATCCTACTTCTATTTCTTGGTCTTGGTCTTGGTAGAAATCAGAATCCTCCTCAAAGTCCTCCTCAGAGAGATATATGTCTGCGCCTGTGTCTCCGTTGGAGTGTGGAGGGACAGGATGTATGTGTTCACCGTCCTCGGATGCGAGTTCGCTGTGAGAGGCGGTCCTGTGACCACTTGTCCGCGAGACGGAGCGCGAGCCATTGGCACTCGTGCTTGCTAGAGACGACACGGAGGTTGAGCCGAAGGTGTGGTAGGATGACGCATCGAACTCGCGTTCGCGCGGACGACGATCTCCCGGGCCAAGTCCTGGGGAAGACATGTGCCGGGAGGATGCGAGGGGTGGCTTTGTCCAGTCTATTGGAGGACCCGCCGCTTGCGATGGATGTTGCGATTGAGGGGTCGCCAGGGAAGGTCGGGGAGTGGTATCTGCGCGGAATGGATAATCGTCTGAATCCACTTCGTGAGGAGCAAGCGGGTCAACAGAACGAGAAGGCGCGGGTATGGATGGGGGACCGAATGAAAAAGAATTAAGAGCGTTGTAAGTGTATAAATCTGTATAACTTGGTTGCTTTAAGGAATGGGAAGGCGAATTTGACGCGCTACCATTTGCACGAGGAGGTGCTGATGATCTGTGGACATTTGTGAGATAAATGGGTATGAATTGCAACGATGGGCATACTGTGACGAATTTGACCAGCGATCGTCGAGTTCCTCCTGGTTTATGATTTTGCGGCCGAGATTGCGTTTGGGTGAAAAGTCAGAGTTGTTATTTACGGAGGAAGCAGAAGAGCCAGAGGACTTTGCATCGTCAACCATGCCATTGACAAGGGACGAGTGCTGTACGAGCGGCTGGCGTGGACTTGGGGGTAGAGGAGTCTGGTTTGGGAGTGGTGGGCGGGGCGAAGGCGGCAACGACGACGAGGAGGGGTTCTTCTGCTCGTCTGGACGATTGGATGGCCTACGCTTGAAGGGGAAGAAGGGCATTGTAGTGATGTTTTGGATGTAGTAGGGGGGTGAGTGGTATATGGAACGACGAGGAGGATGAGAGTCGAACGTAGAAGAGAGGGCGACGTGTGTGGTGAGGAGGGGGAGACGTTGTCCAGGCTCGTCGTGAGTTGGGAAGAGAGCAATTCAATTCAATTCAGTACAGCGACGACCCGCGAGCCAGCCGAGCCAGACGACGAGCCGAGTTGAGAACAAGGGCCTCACCGCCACTACTCAGAAATTGAGCGCCCTGATTGGCTCACAGCTAGCAACCGCACGTGGCAACTCTCTCATCCACGTGGAACACGGCAATCATCTCCGCAAATCATCTTCAGAACGCGTCTCTCTCTCAAACTCCAATTCTCGGCTGCGCGTCCACGCCTCCTGCTCATTCCTGACATCCACGACATATCCTGCACAAACCCTCTATTCACTCGACACAACATGTCACCCCACGCGGAGAGCCCTGTCACCTACCCATCGGAATCTCGCCCCGACTGACTAATTTGTTCACCCGCGATCCATTATCTGCCCCCGCCCGTCAACGTGGCTGCGTGAAATAACCATTTCTCGGCCTCTCGGAACTCACTCAGGCATGCATCAATTTGGATCGGCAATGGCTTCTTCGACTACACCAGCCGCCTGGACTGTAATTTTACTCCTTGCGAAATAATACTGCCCAGGCCTGAGCCTATTACACGACTGCACCCTCCCATCGGATGCGATTAGGCTATCCCAACGCGGTGGGAGCCAGCGCAATTGAATGAACAGAATTTTCAACAAAGGGCATTTATCGGCAACAATCCCATCCCGGAGGCAAGATCTTATCGGGCTTCATCCAAATTCCAATTCTCAGTAACACGCCCTCACCCCAGATCGCCTTTTACCTCACGGATACCAACTCCTGGAGGAAGCATACTGCTCTCACGTACACTTTTTTCTATCTACCCCGGCTTGTAAAGGCAATTGAATTGTATCTAATGGTGCAGAGGCACTGATCCCAGCTTTCAATCGTTAAGTACGCGGCGGCATTCTCCCGGCCCACGCGATCATCGACCACGATTTAAGATGAAAAAGCTTCGGAACAGCGTCCGTTTGCATCACCTCAAAGTTTGACAAGGGATAATTCACAAAATCCATCGTCGCCCTGCAATCCATGACAAAATCAAATCGCAATTTTCACATTCACCCAGGTCCCTTTCGCCGACCCATTTAGATTTTACATGGCTTGATCGAAAGATACGTTCACCCCCCAAAAAAAGTTCCATCCGTCCACCGCCATGACGAGAATTCCAATTCAGGAAAGGAGGGTGCTCTTTCCAGAGCGCCTCTTCGACGAGATTGGTATTATCGACTGCTTTCAAGGAGATTTTTTTTTCGGTATCGCGCGTTCGGCGGATATCCCAATATCCCAACTTAAACGCAGCCTCTTCTTTTAAAATACCTATAGAGCTCTGGACTATCTCGTATCGAATACATCTGCGGGTAGTTAGCTAGTCACTCAATATTCGGACTGCAGACACCATCGCGCGGGTTTCAGCATCGCGTCAACCAACACCCATACCCATATCCGATTCCTCGCAATT
>JASFCX010000154.1:0-18767 GCA_036937015.1 Crucibulum parvulum | reverse complement strand
AAAGAACATCAAAGAGTGCCTGACGAAATCGTATTGAACTGTGAAACGAACTGGATATCTGGACACTCATACTGGTAGACGATTGCGGTGGAAAGTACAATGGGATATCGATTCACTGGAAAGCTATAGTCTGGTTTGCGTGAGCACAAAGACACAGCCTAAGGCCTCGTGCTGTACAAACCATGCACATGTCATGTGTACCTGACCCACACGTTCAAGAACTAATTTTAGACGTCCTGATTTCTCCTTCTCGTACCAATTGTCACTTGCTTCTATTTTATTGCTATCACACATATATATCCTAAGATACCAAAGATGGCTTTAGCAGTAGGACCAAAATTCTCGCTGTCAGCTACCCTCCCTTTCTCTCGCCTGACTACTTCGTTAGTCCCGTCCAGTACCATGCAATCAGCTTATCGTCATCGCGTGGCTCTTCTCGGTCTACCACAATGATCCACCAGCCTCGAATGTTCAAGCATCGAAATGAATGACTTGAATTATCATTTTGCATCGTAGTCTGCTTACCGGGGCACAGTGAAAATGACGCGACTGACGCGCACCATATTGAACATTTTATAACTCATATTTTATGCATATTTTGACTATTATATAGTCTATTACAGTGTTATATACATACTAGATGGTATATTAGTCAGTAACGATGCATCTATGAACGAATATATGCTAATATCCATGAGCCTTGTGAACAAAAGTCGAAACAATACTGTGAATGTAGGCTTTATGATCATTTATAAAGCATTTTAATACATATAATGGTAGTTAGTAACTGCGAAACCATTTTTCAAAGGATTCTCAATGAGCTAGCTAGGATCTTAGCTGGCGCGTCAGGTCCGCGTCAAGCGTGTCACACACTGCGGCAGTCCTGCATCAACTGTGTGTCAGTCGCGTCAGTCAAATATAGTGTAGAGCTGATGAAACTGCAAGTTAAAGATGATAACTAGGAATTTTAGACTCAGTAATTCGGTCAGGTAAATGTGTTTAACTGAAGAGTTAGAAATTTATCAAGGTAATCAAACAATTTTAATATCCAAATAGTGTTCAATAAATGTACTGTATCATTCCAAAGTTCAACTTCAATTTGCATGTCCTGGATGCGATCTTGTTGCTGCTCCAATAGCTGTGATACTTCAAATCTCACTGCTCTTCCACCAGCTTGTTACTCGCCTGACATCTTTGCATAATTCACTCACACTCCTTTCATATACATAATACCAGCATAATACGCTCTTTTCTACATACATACCACTCCTTTTCGACGCATATAACATTCTTTACAAATACCTAAGCACTCAGAATGGTATTGGTACGATTTTCATAGTCCTATTTAATGTACAGATTGGGAAACTGACAAATGTTTCAGGGCTTCTTTACTCGTATATATGACTATCTTTTTCATCCACCAACAACATCAACAATACAACCCAGACAAGAATATGCTCCATGTATGTAATTATCCATGCCATATACTTCTGCTGATTCTATCTTTTTGCAGTAATACCACAGTATAATAATTATGGTAAGTTACATCTTATATATGCCAGTCTGGCTGATATGAATGTGATATATCTGACATAGGACAACTAATTGGCTACACATTGCCACCTGCAATGTCCACTCACTCTAGCACTCCAAATCCTCTATATACATCATATCATCCACCATCTTCTTATCCTTATGGTATTCACCCCACTCCAGCACTTCCATGGATACATAATTCTTCAGGCTACAATGCTCCATCAGCTCAATTTCCAGCTCCTCTCGGCCAAAGCTTTGGTGTACAGTGGGCATATCCCCCTCTGGCAAATCATTTACACAACTCTACATCACCAGTCACTGCTAGTACTGTGGCTGCCAGTACAAGTTCATTACCCACACCCTCTGATACCATTCATGCCCATTCTCATCCACCATTGAGCTCAAGCAATCCTCCTGAACATGGATCTACAAATCCCACAATCAAAAAGGTATCTTGGGATGGTTGGCCTGATGGACACTTCAAGAAACTCTTTACATGGGGAGAGTATTCTCAAACTTGTGACCTTTCTGTTCACTGGGCCTGTTTGCCTAAAGGTGGTGACAAGAAGGGTGATGATAAAAGTGAGGTGTGGCAGAAAGGAAAACAAACTTCTTGTTGCTGTAATGGTATTATCAAGTGCGATAACCAGCTCTGTGGCATATATATTTGTCCTCAGACAAGAAATGCATCCATTCAGACACAGCTCACTCAGCATTGCATATGTGAATCAAGGCTCAGTCATTGAGACTGTGGCCTCATTTCCTCATATTATGCCTTTAAATCTGGAGTATACTATATCAACAGGGGCCAGCATTTGCACCCTTGACCCACACATCTCTTACATTTAACACCTGATCAATGTGCATGCTTTGATAAAATAGCTGCAGCACATCCAAATGTTGGTCCTCTCGCACTTCTTGTTGGAAGATTTGGTAGAGGAGAATCCATTGAATCAATGGCAGGGATCTCACCATTGCTCCTCAGTGCTGATAGAATCAAGGCCAAGAAATATTGTGCAAAATCAACCAATGGTAAACAGGAATTTGTTACTGAGTTCTCTGATTTTGAGAAAGAACACCCTGGTTTCATTGTATACTCTCAGTTTGGGACAATTACTGTGATGGCACTTCAGACACAGTTCATGGCTTCTCAGCTTATAAAAGAGCACATAATGCATGATGCAATTAATGGAATTGTCTCTGATGCTGCTCATTGGTTCTGGTCAGACCCTCAAAATCTGCTGATTGTAAGCTCTACTTATTGCCTCTCTCTTTGTTGTTGGATACCTGGAGTGATTACATACTCGAATGGGGCTACAGAGGAGCATTATCATCTTCATTTCCTTGCTTTATTCAAGACCATAGCCCAAGAGGCAGGTGACCATGATATTGAAATAATAGATGGATTATTTGCAAATGTGAGTCTGGATTCTGAATATATGAGTGAGATTATCTTATATATCATATATGTCTTGCAGGTTGTAGACTTCAGTGAAGCTGAGCACTCAGGATTTACATTAGCATTTGTAGATTTTTGGATGACACAAGATGGTAACAAGCAGTCAGAGGATGAGCTCAAAAATGCTGTAGGTGCTCTTCTTAAAGGCTGCCAGCAACATTTCCAAAGCCAAATTACTCATGTAAAGAAGATTAGTGGTGTCATTCATCCAGGGCTAAGCAATGCTTTTGAAAATTGTGCACTTGCCCTTCTCACTACAGACTCCCATGAGAGGTTTATGGAGCTTGCAGAGAAGTTAATCCATGATTATCCAAAAATTGAAGGGTGGTTGATATGGTGGATGAGGCCCAGCCACTCAAAGATGCTGTTCAAACCATTCCATGAGATGCCAGAAAATAGGTGGTCAGCACTTCCAGATACAACCAATGCAGAAGAATCAATGTACTGGAAGATATATTCTGCACTTGGTACATGACACAACCTTATGGATGGGCTAAATGCACTGTGGTGCTTCACTGAATATTATCAGAATCTTGCTTCTGGTCAAGCTAGTAAGTCCAACAGATAAATTATACAACTTCTGTGAATAATAACTATCTTAATAGGTGGAATGAAGATTACGAGTCTTATGTAATAAGAATTGTTCTTTTAGGGACTTTTAGTAGGGCATTTTGTCCAACATCAAAAGTGAGTGAAAGTTTTATGTCAGTGGCACACACTGCCACCATGGCATCTCAAGAATCACCTTTTATGGAAATATCATGTGATATTTGTCATTGGTAAGATTGCACTGCTGATTTCTTTCTTCCTTTATTTATTCAGACATGTGACCAAGCACTCTGTGATGCAAATACATTCACTGGTTCTGTTCTCCTCACTGCTTTCTTTGAGCCATTCCTATTGGAGGAGGTACTCATGTGCCTGCCTCCTGCTGGTCTTCCAGCCACAGTGTCACATCCAAAATAAGGATGATCAGGTGGCTTGCATGCATACAGTTGGTACCCAATATTTACTAGTCTTTAATAATCTCTATTTATTTCCATAGACTTCCATAGTATAAAAGTCCTAGGCAGAGCAGAAAAACCTCAGTTGTTTCCTTACCAACTGAGGTATGTTATATTTATTCCTTCTTACACTACATCATTATTAAAACCTTGCTACCTTTCAGATACTTATGTCATCTAATAGATAACTTATGTCATCTAATAGATAACTTATGAATTCAGTTGTTTCCTTACCAACTGAGATACTTATGCACCAAGCTGTCATGGGTCTCACCTGTCGAACAACTAGTTGTCAATATTGACTTATTGGATTTCACCAAGAAAGAGTATCCTTTCCACACAATGTAGACTTGTATTGCCATGCTTGCAATGGCCCACAGCCCCAAGTTCATTATGGTTAGGCTGAGTGATGGAAAAATATTAAAGATGAAATTGGATGTACCAAACCATCTCATGCTCCTGAGAAGTGCAGAAATCACACCAGAAGTGATGGCAGGCTACCCAACACTTCCAAACAGCTACTTAAGATCAAAAAGGGGAAATCAAAGATTACAGCTGAACTGTCAGCTAATAAGTCCATTGGCATTCAAAGTTATATCTGGGCAAATAACTCATGCTGGCTTGATACATCTCTTGAGCTTATTTATCATGTGGTCCCTCATGATTACACAAAGAATTTTGAAGTACAAATGAGGGGTATTAACACTTCCTCTTCTCTCTGGCGATTATATCAAGTGATGGATCTCAGGAGGAAGTTCTCTGAGGATCCCTGCACCTCTCAGTCTACTACATTTGGGAATACACTGTCTATTCAATGTGATGGCCTACACTTCTAATTCACAAATCTGATTGCACTAAACTTGTTCCTCAATCTTACTTTCATGCTCATTCAATTACTTTTTGCACATGCAGAAAAAGTTCACAGGCAGGGTCGCATTATTAAATAACAGAGCACCCATGCACTCAAGTAACATTTTCCCTCACCTCTGCCCTCAGTGAAATCTACAATGGTGATGTAAAGAAATGGTTCCAGAACCTTTTCCAAATTTCCTCTAAAGGTACAAAGGCTACTACTTGCTGGCACTCTATTGATGGTACAGCTGTTTATGATGGAGAAGCTACATCCCAAATACTTTACTTTGGACTCCCAATCATGCTGATTCTTGAGTTAGAGGATACCAATAATGAAAATTCTTGGAAATTTCCAAAGCATCTTCAGCCACTGCTTCCACATGAGGCCAAAGAAACATATAGGCTCATATATGATGTAGTTGGCCAGGCAATATTTGATTTGACAAGAAGCCATTTTACTGCCAACATCACTCCAGATAATACTACAGTCTATACCTATGATGGGATGAGACACTCTGGACATGCACTCTGCAGCCAAGAGCTCTGTATCCAAAATAATATTGCTGGATTGGCAGAACCTCAATCTACATCTCAGTATCCATGTGCAATTGTGTATCATCTTTGTGGATGTATCAAAGCACAGGAATATTTCTTCAAGACTCAAGCAAAGACTATAGAAAAACTACTTCCAATATGGTTATCTAATGATTCAATCACAGATATTCCCAGAGCTCAGGTGGTAGGTGAGAACATCACTGTTTTCCCTGATGAAGATCGATTTTGGTTATCAAATCCTCATTCTACTCATACCATGGACTATACCCTCAGTGAAACTCCTGTTAAGCTTCTGCCTACTTTGGTTTCAAAACGGAAACAGAGATGCTCACAGTTATGTGTCACATCTGAGAAATCAGATAACAACAACCCTTCCACATCAATAGTTAAATGGCCACAGAAAAAAGTTTGCATGGCAGTTCCTGACAGAAAGAAGTGGGGATGGTCACAGTTAATTAACACATCTGAGAAATCAGATAACAATACCCCTTCCCCATTAATAATCAAACACACAAGGAAAAAAGTTTGCATGGAAGTTCCTGACAGTGATCCAGAGGATTATCTGGATGATGAATCAACAAAGCCCCCCTCAAATATCACTGGTCATTAAAAGGACAATGACATCTGTTCTGAATCTTCTGAGTCAGATGTCATGTTGAACTGTCAATGTGGTGCAATTGTAAATGGAAATACTTTTAAAGAAGACTTACCTGTGATACAATGTGACATTTGTCATAGCTGGTTGCATATATCCTGCCAGCCCAATGGTTCTGCAGCTAAACTCACAGGGAAAGCTAAGTATACCTGTGATTTTTGTGCCCTACCTACACATTGTCTTGAAGTTCACAAAAAAGATGCAATGGCTCAGAAAAGACTTTCACTGAGGTATGTTCTATAGATTGCTATTATCAAATGACAGGCTTACAAAAATTTAGGGCAGGTACTACCAAATAGGTCCTGGTGAAAATGACGCAGGCAGCATGGAACTGCTGCATGCCTGGTGCAATTGACACAGCTCTAATGCACAAGTGACACACAAATAAGTAATCAACTTTATTACTTTACAACTCTCCTACTGCAAGAGTGTTTGACATATTGTAAATCAAATATTAAGTTTAATTAGACTATTATGCTTCCAATGTGAATGCATAACTGATATAAAAATTGCTCTTATAAGTAATATAAGTAAGTACTAACTATTATTTTGGACTATTACTAGTAAGTAGTATACTACTATGGCTCTTAAATCAAGGTAGTGGTTCTCTTTGGCCTTTGTTTAATCAGTTGATGCTTAATAAGATGTGGTCTAGGCTCAGGGATGGTTATACACCCTTCAGAGTCACTTAAATCTGGTCCATGCTACAAACTATGTTAGCTGCTGGATATCAATGTATTACTACATATAGTACTTACCATTACCTCACTGTCACTTTCATCATGATCTTCATGGTTCCAGTGGGAAGGTAATCCCAAATGTAAATTCTACCCATCCATATGACTATGGTATCAAGTCCCCACTGCTGATTTCCAGCAACACCAGCTGCAATAGATTTTCAAACACCCATTCTTCAAGGACTACTAGATGTTCTGAGTCAATGTTAACAACTGAGATATAGTGGTTGTTACATTAATAATTCCAGGCTGCTTTTATAATAGCATGATCTTTATGGGAACCAGATAATTTGGAAGGAAAATCTAGATTAGATACCAGAACATCCTGTTTGTGAGTCATGAGCAGAACAGTGAATGCATGTCAACTTGCTAGGCAGCCTAATCAATTATTAATACAATTATTTGCCCCAGGGTCACAGTTAAAGATACAGTTAAAGACTTGAGCACAATCCATGGGAGTAAGATCTCCTACATAGGATGGTGACAAGCTAGTGACCATCTAGAGACCACTAACAATATATATAAAATATCTCTAGTAATACAGACCATAACTAGGCTATCACAAGAATTGTATTTTGCAAGTGGCTTCATGTTGTTTCTAGCAACTAACTGTCCAATGATGGTAGAGTAAGAGTAGAGGTAGTGAGGGAGGGGGCTTCAAAACCAGAAAGAAGGGTAAAGGCAGGTGCACAATGGGCATGAAATGACCCAGACAGTAGGCAGCATGACAGCTGGGTGATCCCACACTGCACCTTGGAAGAGAGAAGCTGGAGGAGACAAACATCAATGATGTAGGCATTGTTGAGGTCCTATCCAACTAAGGGAAGTATCCAGAAGAAAAAAAGGGAGGCTGTACAATGTCAAAGAAGTAGGCTTCTTTGAGACTGCAAGAGGGATCCAAGAGAGAGAGATGTGGTGAGGCTGGAACAGAATACAGTTGATTGGACATGTTCCCACAAAGTCTAAATCTTAATGTGTGTTGAAGTTGTACACAGTATGAGCAGTCAACAAGGAAGAGAAGTGTTATTTTATGTGAGATGGGTACAAAAAGTGGGGAATACAGAGGCAGGGGAGTGTCCTCTATCCAACTACGTGCTATGGTATATCTGTAATTCTAATGCCAAGTATGGTAGTAATAAAATGATCAGAAAATAAAAGAAATACCAAGTATGGCCATGCACCCCAGTGCGATTGCCCACACTGTATGCATCACCATCAATTTTGGACCATGTGTCAATCTGTTATCTTCTCTTCTAGGTCTCTGACATTTGCCTGTTTGCATGTACAGAGCTGACCGAGGCTTGTCTGTGGCACAGATAATTATATACACAGAGCATATTCTTGTCTGGATTAAGCAAAGATGTCAGGCAAGTTACAAGCTGGTGGAAGAGCAGTGAGATTTGAAGTACCACAGCTATTGGAACAGCAACAATATGGCATCCGGGATGTGCACATTGAAGTTGAACTTTGGAATGATACAGTACATTTATTGAACACTATTTGGATATTAAAATCATTCAACTACCTTGGATACTTTTCTAACTCTTCAGTTAAACACATTTACCTGACCAAATTAAAGATTCTAAAATTCCTAAATATCATCTTTAACTTACAGTTTTATCAGCTCTACATTATATTTGACTGACATGCAGTTGACACAGGACTGCCACAGTGTGTGATGCACTTGATGCAGACCTGATGTGGGACTGCTGTGGTGTGTGATGTGCTTGACATGGACCTGATGCGTAACTGATGCAACTGATGTGTCAGCTGAGATCCCAACCAGCTGATTGATAATCCTTTGAAAAATGGTTTCACAGTTGCTAACTGCCAGTATATGTATTAAAATGCTTTATAAATGAACATGAAGCCTACATTTGCAGTATTGTTTCAACTTTTGTTCACAAGACTCACAAATATTAGCATATATTTGTTCATAGATGCATCTTTACTGACTAAGATACTATTTAGTATGCATATAACACTGTAATAGACCATATAATAGTCAAAACATGCATAAAATCCAAGTTATAAAATATTCAATATGGTGCATGTCAGTTGTGTCATGTGCATCAGGCTGCATCATTTTCACTGTGCCTCTACCAAATATGGGTCTCAAATTTCAGTGGGTAAACAATTGGTGTGCATCATAGTCCATTTACTATAATATTATTGAGTTCTAAACCTACTTTTTAGTGCTGGAATGGGTGCACTTGCTCGATTGGATAAATTCTGGTACCCTGTACAGGTTATTGTCATAAAAGGAGACATGTACCAGGTAAAGTGGTAGAGAGGAAACACATATCATCATGGAAATGCACCTGACTTTGGTGAACTTGTGGCCAAAAATAATATAGTGGATGATCTCTGGAATAACTGTCAAAGGAGGTGATCAATACAGGTGTGTTAAGGACTTCCTCATATTCTATTCTGATGCTCACAGAAACTTACACTATCAGCTGGGTAAATGGATGCATGCTTGTGATACACCAAGTGATGAAGACATCATGCTTCACTTTAAAGATGCTGCTTATACTGAAGAAATAGACAATGCTCTTTGCCCACACTTGGAGGTTCTTCAATCCCTTTTAAATTTCACATTCAAAAGTCCAAGCAATCACTTAAACAATATTCCTTTGGTCTCCTTTATTTATGAACAGGCTAAGAAGAAGTGGATAACAAAGCAACAATTCATGGTTTCAGGTGGCATACCCTATGCAGGGGATCTTACTCCCATGGATTGTGCTCAAGTGTTTAACTGGATCTTTAACTGTGTCCCTGGGGCAAAGAACTGCATTAATAATTGGTTAGGCTGCCTAGCAAGTGGCCATGCATTCACTGTTCTGCTTATGACTTGCAAACAGGATATACTGGTATCTAATCTAGATTTTTCCTCTGAATTATCTGGTTCTCAGAAAGATCATGCTATTATGAAGGCAGCCTGGAATTATTAATGTAACAACCACTATATCTCAGCTGTTGATGTTGACTTAGAATGCCTAGCAGCCCTTGAAGAATGGATGCTTGAAAACTCTATTGCAGCTGGTGTTGCTGGAAATCAGCAGTGGGGACTTGATGCTGGTAGTCATATGGATGGGTGGAATCCATATTTGGGATTACCTTCCCACTGGAATCATGAAGATTGTGATGAAAGTGATAGTGAGCTAATAGTAAGTACTATATGTTGTAATACATTGATATCTAGCAGCTAACATAGTTTGTAGCATGGACCATATTTCAGTGATTCTGAAGGGCCTATAACCATCCCTGAGCCTATAACACATCATATTAAGCCTCAACCAATTAAACGAAGGTTGAAGAGAACTACTACCTTGATTTAAAAGCCATAGTAGTATACTAATACCTGTTATTTACTAGTAACAGTCCAAAATAATAGTTAATACATACTTATATTACTTATAATAGTGATTGTTATATCAGTTACACATTCATAGTGGTAGCATAATAGTTTAATTAAAGTTAATATTTGATTCACAATATGTCAAATGCTCTTGCAGTAGGAGAGTTGTAAAGTAATAAAGTTGATTACTTACTTGTGCATCAGTTGTGTGTCAGGGCTGCATCAATCACATCAGTCATGTGGCAGATCTGTGCCGCCCACATCATTTTCACTGGGCCCTGTGTAAGGTACAGGATCTACTTACTGCCCAGGTATGCATCTCTGATTATGACCCTTAATTACTTCCCTAGATTACATCTAACTCTTGTTGTACTTCACACAACCACAATCATACTGATGCACTCTTGATATATTTCCATCACATCTCATCATTCCATTGTTCATTGCTTTGTTCACATAAAACATGTTCACAGCAATGAGTGAGAAGTATCTTGTGATACTTCTGTAATCTCCTATTAGTTCTGAGTGGCTCAAGTAAGTAGTAGTATAAATAGATCTTAGTTAGTAGTTAGTTAAGTAAGTTTACCTTGAATACGCATTCAGCATTCCCTCTAAGTCTCAATCTCTTGAGTAAACACCTGTGTATTGCTAGTTTGACATATGACTATACTATTGAACCCAGCAATCTCACATTTTTTGTGTATCTTTTTTCTCATTCTCAAAACACATTTGAACTGATCACCTGGGTGTGTTGTTATTTTTGAAGTGTTGTTACTAATTTCTCTGTATACAGAAATGGCCAAACATATGTACAAGAAGAAGCAGACCTCTCCCCACAATGCTTGCATGCTAGTGGAAGAGGTGGCTGTTTTAGGTGCGGCCTTTGACATGACCATCAAGGACACCTTGTCAAGCGAGTATGAGACTGCAGGCAAGTTGGATCAGAAATTCCAACTCTCTCCTGTGGACGTCTCTACCCAGCCAACTGACCCTACTTATGCAAAGACAGATTTTGAGTTGGCATTGAAGTGGGGTCTTACTGAGAACCTAGTGAGGAATGGAGGGTGCATGCTCTGCAGTGTGCACACTAACTCCCAGCAGCATCATACAGATGCAGAGCTATGCTCCAGGTCAGACAGTGAGGGAGCACTCCTTGCCCCTGCCAGCTCAAGCACCCAACTCACTGGTCTCTCTGACATGATGAGTAGTCTTAGCTTGCTGGAAAACAGCTTGGAGAGCAACATTGAAAACAAGGAGCCCCTGCCCCCACTCATAGATGAGGACTCAAGTGATGAAGAATTCATAGTACCTACCAAGACATGTAAATTAATTAGTGTGTTGATTAACAATGATTTCAAGGAAGTAACAAAGTTCCTCCCATCTTGGTTCAACCTCTCTGATGAAGAAGACTCACTGGGACCCATCCCCAATGACTGGCAATTACCTGTTCTTAATGTACTGACATTACCTGAGTTGAATAAAATAAACCTGGACTTATATTCTGAACTACTTACCAGCTTCTTGTTTCCCATTGATTCAGATGCATCTGAAATGGACAATTACTATGCTGTTGACTCCAATGATGAGGCTGAATGCCTCCAGTTAGCAATTGAAAACTCACTGAGTAGTCATAAAGAAGCTAACTCCAACAGGAGGGCAAGTTCTTCAGTAAAAGTTCTGTCAATGGCTGTGATAGTCAAGGTGGTCAGCAACAAGGAAGCACCCCCTATTGCCTCAACATCTGGACAGAGTAAAAAGCCTAAAACAGAGGATGCATTGAAACATCCAGAAACTGAATGGAAATCAAAAGAGAAAACCTCACCAAAATTAGATAAAGGAAAGTTTGTTGACCCTGATGAACAAGGTCCAGAATATACCAAATTTATGAAGCTGTTTGGAAAAGAACAAAAGCATAAGCAGCCCACACCAAAGAAATATAAATTGGATAACACACCTATGGATTTCAAATGAGACTCCTCTGAGATACCAAGTGGAGGATGGTTCTGGGCAACTACTGTCAGACCAGACACCCCAAATGAAGGATTGCCTCTGTCATCATCTGACTCATCTTTGAGCAATGAGTCTTCCTCTGATTCTGAATCTACAACCTCATCTTCATGTTGATCTAGCTCTTCATCTAGCTCTTCATTGAGCAACTCTTCTGATCATAATTGAAAGAAGTCTAAAAAGTTGCAGAGCAAACATAGGAGAAGTAGAAACAAGGGCAAGAAAGTGAAGAAATTACTCATCAGTGTATGTATTAAAACTCCCTTCATTTAAGACAGTCACATAGATCTAGATGTCTTTGACCATTGGACTTACAAGGTCAATACTTGGGGTGAATGCCATAATATAAGTGATGACTTACTAGTAAAACTTATGGTCAACTTCATGAGTGGAAAGGCAAGCTGCTTTTTCATGAAACATGTCATGATCAATAGGAAACAATGGACTTCTAAGAGTGTATACAAAGGTGTATTTAGTTACTGCTTCCCTAATAACTTTAAGAAAGACTTATGGGATAAATTGATGTCTGCAACTCAACAACACAACAATGTCACAGATTTCTTATGCAACATTGAATCACTTGCAACATGATTCCCTGATGTAACTGATAGACAGTTAATACAAATCTTCTGGAAAGGAATACATCAGTACTTACAAATCCATTTGATTGACAAAGGCCTGGATCCTGAGCATCACAAATTGAAAAAGCTGGTAAAATATGCCAGCCATCATGAAGATGCACAGGAAGCTCATCGAATGGAGGAATGGGCGTACACTGGTAAAATCCCTGGTCAGACCTGGGGCAGGTTTGTGAGCAAAGATGATCCACAACCATACAAGCCTAAGACCAATGATAAAACGTAGAACCAGGCAGCTGGGTCATCCAAGCAACCGCAGAACAACAAGTATGCTAATAATAACAGTCACAATCAATCACAATCAAACAAGCAACCAGCAAAAGAAAAGACAAATAAACTCACCAAAGAAGAGCACAATCATCTACAAGCAGAGGGACACTGCTTCACCTGTAAAGAAGTGGGTCATGAGAGCCACAATTGCAGCTCTTGCCACCAAGCAAAGGCACCTGTAATAAATGCAAGTTCTGTTCATATTGCTGAGAAACATGCAAAGGAAGCAAAAGAAGTCCACTTACGAGTAAATTCAATGGCTATAGAACAAGAACCTATTCTTAAAGCAGAGGGCACATGGCCTAGAGCACATCCAGAGGACATATGTCTATACCTGAAAACAATATTTGAAAGTTATTATCCTAACAAAGAAGCATTTAAACACAGAATCCTACCTTCAGAATGATTCACAGTGATGCCATATGGTGACAGTTATGAAGTAAGGGATGAGACTGATGTGGGGAGACATTCCTGGTAAGTCCTTCTGACCTAGAGAAAGAGAACTTAAGTGTTGAATACATACTTGAAAAACATAGATATGAACAATCACAAATACCTGAACCAAACAGTTTGTTCCCAGGAATGGAAGATGATGAAGAACACCCTGCAATAGACTGGTTGTATGTACACTTCACAGTTACAATGGATAATAACAAATGGAGTAATATAACTGAGAATGACCACATCAGTGTAGAACCACATGAAACAGGCTACCTGGTTCAATTCCTAGGAACACCAGTGGAAATAATACTCACTCACCTACAAATTCACAAGCCTAACTTTGATATCAACAGTATTCTTGAAGAGGAGTGGCTAAAATTAAACAGAGAGCCTGAGCCTGAGCCTGAGCCTGAGCCAATAACTGAGTCAACCACATCAGAGAATCAATCTTGGCAATCTATGCAGAGACAAAACCAGATGATGGGACTCTATGCAGTCACTAGTATCTCTAAAAATAAAAGTTGGCAAAGACAGAAAGAAACCAAGATCTTAGCAGATATGGTTGATGCAGTTGAATGCATGGCCATGAAACCAAAGGATTTTTGCTGTTGTCTGCCTAAACCAATTGTATTAGATGTATTATTAAATGGAAATAAAGTAAAAGCTTTACTAGACACTGGCTCTATGGCCAATTTTGTTTCTACAATGGTAGTTGATCAATTCAAAGAAGACCTAGACACAATATGCAAACAATTAAAGTTAGAGGCCAGTGACTTATGTCCTGACACCGGAAAAATGAACTTACCTCCTTTCCAAGCTGTGAATCACACTATCCCGCTGATAGATGAACATAAAGTGTATCAATGCAGGCCCTCTAAGTGTCCCAAAGTGCTAAAGCCACTGTGGAAGGAGAAGCATGATGCCTACATGCACTCAGGTCAATGGTGCATAGCTACTGGTGCAGCAGTGTGCCCCATGCTTATAATACATAAACCTCCAAAAGATGATGATAAAGGTAAGATCAGAACAGTATTAGATAAACATGATATAAATGCAAATACTCACAAACTGGCAGCGCCATTACCAGACATCAATGCAATCTTGAGGAATGTGATGCACCACCAATTCCATTCTATTATCAATGGAAAAGATGCATACAAACAGATAATGGTCATACCTGAACATGTATTGTGCACACTATTCCTTATGCCTGATGGGACGATGGAGAGTTTGGTAATGCAACAAGGTGATTGCAATGCAACTGCAACTTACCAGAGTCTGTGAACCATATATTTGCACCATACATAGGGGTATTCATGGATGTATATCTAGACAATATTATAATATACTCAGACTCAGTTGCAGATCATATAAAACATATCAAGATCATATTCAATGTACTCAGGAAAGAGAAACTTTACCTGGGCACTGATAAGATGCAGTTCTTTGCAAAGGAATTAAAAATTCTGGGCTATATCATTGACAACAATGGCATCTTGATGGATCCTCATAAGGTAGATGCTGTAGTGAACTGGAAAACCCCTACCAACAGCAACCTGCTAAGTCAATTTATTGGCAATGTAGGCTACCTAGCTGAAGACTGTGAAGGTATTCACATTCCTATGGGAGTACTTAGGCCCCTTCAGTCTGGAAATAAAGCATGGAAATGGGGACCCACCAAACAGTGAGCTTTCAATCTGACAAAAGAAATTGTTAATGAATGGCAGAATAACCACTGAGTTGCAATTGATTACATTGCAAATGCTCAAACAATAAACCTGGTAACAGACACATGCTTGACAGGAGCTAGTGGGTATGTGAGCCAGGGAAATGTACTAAAAGATGCAAAGATCATCATGTTCTGGTCCAGGAAATTCAACTCTGCACAACAGAATTACCCTGTGCATGAACAGGAGCTGTTAGCCATTGTTGAATCTCTTAAAAGATTTCATGGGATCTTACATGGTGTGAAGTTTCACATATGCATGGACCATTGTGCTCTTGAAGATTTCATGACACAGAAGAACCTGTCAGCACACCAGCACGATGGTTAGATGTATTGAATGAATTTAACTTTAATATTCATTACATACCTGGTGAAACCAATGTTGTCGCTGATGCTCTATTGTGCATCTACAAGGATGAACCAATAGGAATAGTCTGCACTGAGAGTGAATATGTTGGCCCTGATGATGTCCCAGACTCAGATGAAGATATCAGTGAAAACAATGCGGATACAGATGATAAGTTGGTACCTATCTATATGGGTGCAATGGCACTTGCGGACCTTGAGGTAACTCTGGAGACTCCCAGATGATCTACTTGCCTGGTGAATAATGGAGCAATGGAAAGATCCTACAGAGGTTGTAAGCAAAGACAGGGAAAGAACAAAGGAAGTACTGACCCTGATACATTGGCTATGCCCTCAACATCCAAGCAACTGAATGGAGATACCAGCACAGAAGCAAATGATATTGCTACTCCTAATATGGATGACAAAGTAGTGGAAACTATTCCACCATTGAATAAACTTGCTGGACCTCCAGCAATTGTCACTGCAGGCAACATTGGTCTTCCTTTACTGGGGAGTCTGAAATACTGTTATCATGAGGACCCTTTCTTCAGAGAAATTCTTACCAAACCTAGTGACTATATGGATTTCACAGAGGTTGATGGCCTAATATATCAAAGACATGATGGTAGTAATGTTTTGTGCATACCAGACATATTAGTTGGTCCATGGAATGCACAAGAAATAATAATAAGCCACACACATTCTCCTAGCGCACCTAGGTTACAGGAAAACCCTTGACTTCTTGAGGTGTGAAGTGTGGTGGAAAATGATGGTTGACAATATTAAGGTGTTCTGTCAATCATGTCCAGTATGTGCAACTAGTAAGCCAAGCACACAACAGCCTATGGGTTTATTAAAAACATTACTTGTTCCACAATGCCCCTGGCAAGCTATTGGAATTGATTTTGTGGGACCATTGCCAGCATCGACAACATGTCATGGTGAATTTGATATGATCTGTGTAATAATAGATCACTTAACATCAATGGTCCATTTAGTACTGACAAGACAAACCTATGGTGCAAAACAGATAGCAGAAGTGATATTTGATAATGTCTATAAATTGCATGGCCTTCCTGATAGAATAATTAGTGATTGAGATTCGCTTTTTACCAGTACATTTTGGCAACAACTCCACACATTACTTGGCATTGAAATTCACCTCTCCATGGCCTACCATCCCCAAACAGATGGTGCCACAGAATGTGCTAACCATACTATGACAGGAATGCTCTGTCAGTGTTTGAAACCAAATCAAAAAGACTGGGCTGATAAGCTGCCTGCAATTGAATTTGCAATGAATGCTGTGTGCTCTGATTCAACAGGATTCTCACTGTTCTTCCTGAATTATGCCCGAAGCCCTTGTGCTTTACTATGGGAATTGGACTCTGATTATCCTGGTGTCTGTAAGTTTGCATTAAAAATGAAAGAAGCAATAATGAAAGCACATGACACCATTGTTGAAGCACAGATCAGTCAGACAAACCAAGCTAATAAACATAGACAGAAGGCTGACCTTGCAATTGGTGAACTAGTGTACCTGGCTACAAAAAATTTAAAGCTTCTGAAAGGCCACACAAGGAAACTCACACCCAAATATCTCAGCCTATTTCGCATTCTTGAGGTAGTCAGTCCCAGTGCATCCTATAAACTTGAGTTATCAACAGAGTTGAAAAAGAGAAGAATACATAATGTTTTCAATGTGTTGCTACTGAGGAAACACATACCTAATGATGACAGATGCTTTCCCAGCAGATAACTCCACCAAATACCTGGTTTCAGACAAAATCCAACAAATGGAATGTAGATTGAATCCTATCTCATGCTGGTAAAGGTACAGATGCACTTTTTGAGGTCCAATGGTCGACTGGAGATGTTATCTGGGCTGAATATGCTGCAGTTAAACATCTGGTGCAGATGGATCAGTACTGCAAAGCCATGGGATAGATAAACCTAAGCAGTTACTGGCAAATCATCCTGCACACATGCCCAAAAATGTTGCACTACGCATACATCATTGCCGCATTAAGATGGACAAAGGAAGGCCTAAGCAAGATAATAATGCTGTTAAAAATGAGTAGGAAAAGCATCAAAATAATAGAACTCACTGTTCCTACATCACCATGTCTGCTCTTCCTATCCAAGGGTTGTTGAACAGAGGAGGTTACCAAGGTGGGCATAGAGGAGGATACAGAGGTGCAAACAGGGGAGGTTCCCAAGGCACCTATAGAGGAATCACCATGACCTCTAGGCCAGCTCTGAAGCTCACTGGTGAGTTCAAGCAGGGCTTTCATAATCACATTTGGATACCATTAATGAATACAATTTCAGAATGTATTGAATGCCAGGAGAACGGACTTCCTGTCCCATTGGGGACTAGTGCTCCAAAGCAAGCCAGATGCCATTGTAATCACAAGAACAAACTGAAGGAGCCAAAGCCCACACCAGAAATAGTCATGGAGCACATGCCAATGCCAGAACAAGAGCCCAAGCCAGAGGAGTTAGGTGACAAAGATGCAGATGGCAAGTACAAGCACAAGATGGACAAGTACCTCAGTGACAAAGAAGGAGCAGCAGGAGGTTGGGGAGATGAGAAGATGTAGGCATAGAGTAATCCTTAGGTTCTGCCTTGCTTTGCAAGCTGGGAGGGCGAATGTAAGGTACAGGATCTACTTACTGCCCAGGTATGCATCTCCGATCACAACCCTTAATTACTTCCCTAGATTACATCTAACTCTCATTGTACTTCACACAATCACAATTGCGCTGATGCGCTCTTGATATATTTCCATCACATCTCATCATTCCATTGTTCATTGCTTTGTTCACATAAAATGTGTTCATGGCAATGAGCGAGAAGTATCTTGTGATACTTCTGTAATCTCCTATTAGTTCCGAGTGGCTCAAGTAAGTAGTAGTATAAATAGATCTTAGTTAGTAGTTAGTTAAGTAAGTTTACCTTGAATTGAGTACCTTGAATATGCATTCAGCGTTCCCTCTAATTCTCAATCTCTCAAGTAAACACCCATGTATTGCTAGTTTGACGTACGACTACACTATCAAACCTGGCAACCTCACACCCTGCTTACTGCATGTACACATGCCCATCATGCGTGACCGTGATCAGGGTTTTCGTGACTTAACACTGCGGTGGATTTTATTTGTTGCCACGGCGGTT
>JASFCX010000153.1:0-18770 GCA_036937015.1 Crucibulum parvulum | reverse complement strand
ATTCAGTCAATGCATACTCTCATGTGCCTTGGAGATTGGAGCAGGATAGGATATGTCTTTAATAAGGATATTGTTCAAGCTTTTCAAATGCTGGATGTTGTTGGTAAGGAGGACTAGAACAAGGTTCTTTAGGCTAGAACTCAGAATTAGCTTGTCAACATAAAAGTAGCAGCCTCATTAGACAAACCTGAGACTGCATTCAGATTCATAGATGAAAAAGATCTTATATGTTCATTGCCTATATACTCAATATTTAGAACTAAGTTAATTTCACTATATGCACTTAAGTAGCATGTTCCCTAAGGTTACCCTGTCTATCTCTACATTTAAATAACACCAAGTGACAAGTGTTGTTGCAGAATTTAAAATTTAAATGCTCCAATCACATGTACTATTAAAAAGTGAGATTATATGATCAAGTAAATTGATAATAAGGCAATTACTTTAAAAATAACAGTATTTGTGGATATTAAGCAGTTTATAAGTGATTTTCAATAAATAAAAAAATAAACCTGTGCATTACATATTTATATATTATCCCTCAAAATTTGAGAATAATTGAATAAGTTCTTGAATTTATAAAAAGTATTTTGGATTTTATATATACTGTTAATAATTAAATTAATTATAATTAGCTCGGACTTGGACCAAGGTCCTGTGGTCCAAGTAGCTTGGACCATCAGACTGCCCAAGTAGTCCGAGCTTTTTTTCAGACTCAGCTCAAAATTTGACTTTTTTGCAGAGAGTTAGCTTAAACTTGGCTCAGACCATCCTAGGATGTCCTAGGAGGCCCTTGGAGCTGTTTGGAGTTTGATCAGAACAGGTGGGGGAGAGTAAAGACCTCATGATGAGCCTTGGCTGGATCTGTATGCTCTAACAGATGAGTACAACCTTCAGTACAACTATAACTTTAATTAAACATCATTTTAACACCAGCACAACATCTATTAATTCATTTATGGTAAACACAGAATAAAAGTACTACACATTGATGTTTAACATTCATTGATATTAATTCAATACATCATGTCAACATTAATACTGCTGTCAAGTGAAAGTGAAAGTTAACTTTTAGTTACTTTTAGTCACTTTTATTCACTTTTAGTTGCTTTTAGTTGCTTTTGATTTACTTTTAGTTGCTTTTGATTTACTTTTAGTCACTTTTAGTCACTTTTGATTTGCTTTTAGTTGCTTTTGATTCACTTTTAGTTGCTTTATTCATTTTTCTGCCTTCATTAACTTTATTTTCATTGTTCTTTATGAAGTATATCTTGTCTTTCAACCCTTTTATCTTCAAGCCTCACCTGACATTATATCAACTCACACCCAATCACAGCTTGACAATTGTACTCTCCATTCCATTTTCCAACTTGTTTCCATTCCCTTTATTGTATGGTAGATGTTTCATATGTTCCATCTTCATTCTACCCTACTTTTATTATACTTTGTCCTCAAGAAATGTGTTACCTATAGTGTGTGTAACTATGCACTTCATACTATTTGTTTTTATGTCTTTATTGTCTATATAAGGTAATCATAATGAATGGGCCATTCAAAATAAATATTGTTCTATTTCATTGATTTTCAATGACCTTTCAACATATAAATCCTGAGGTGAGGTCCCCAACCTTCTCCTTCTGACTATCTTGCTTATTATTGCTTCTATATCTCACACATAAGTAGTTATTCAATCTACCAGTCAATAAAATTGCTGAATTTTTATCTATTCTCTTAGTTTCTGTCAACTTCACCATCCCACTGTTATAATTCATGGTTTTTGGAATCTTATTGACCAATTCAAGCCAAAGGAGGAACCCACAGACACTGCAATACCACTATTGCATGCACCAACACATCTTTCTGGGCACCCACTTCCTGGATATCCTATGGCTGGATACCAGTATCCATTTTTATTCAATGGTATTTAATCAATTTTATGATGTTAAACTCTCACTAATACTTACTAGGCTCTTATCAACCAGGCTTTGCTCATGGATTACAACAAAATCCTGGAGGAATTGGAATAAATGATCAAAGATATGCGCTGTATTTTAAAAATTGTATCTGACTTTATTAAAGATCAGCTTACATCTGCTCAAATAACCTTTCCACAATATCCATATTTCCCTGGACATTATCAAATACCATTGCTAAATTTTGGGGGTGTCCATTCCCTCAATCAAACTTTCCAAATCCCACTTCAATTCAACCTAAAATTGAGAATAACCCTCTTCCTTCATCCATACATGCAATAAAGACAAACAATGTTCATGCCAATAATGCACTTCCTACTTCATTTTCCACAACCCCACCAACTCATGATACCTAAACAGCTTTATTGGAAGGGCCTTTTGGCTATGAACATCATGAATTTAAAGTTGGTCAGGAGCACCATAAATGGAAGGAAATAAAACAGGCATGGTGCTCAAATGGTAATGGTCCACATGAAGGTTGGATGGCTGAAATTTGAAAATGTCTAGGTGTTTTTAAATGCACTCAATGTGGATGTTTGACCTGTCCAAAGACAGATCCAAGTGCACAAAAAAAACAACTTAATCAATTATGTTACAGATATTATGTGCCTCTCACACATATGGATTGTGATGCATGTACATTTCACTTTAGAACTGATCAAAATGGCAAGCTGTGGTCTGTATGAGAGCATTATGGATCCCACAACTCTGATCCTGGGCCTCCAGGGGGGCATTTATCTAAACAGGAAGAAGCAGTTGTGTTACATCCATGCCTTGGCAACTTGAACTCTGTGCATTATCATCAACTCTGCACCTTTCATATACAACTCCACACTCTCTGACTCTGTTCACCACATGTTCCTCATGGACTTCTATTTAGATCTCAATTATCTATTATCTATTTCCTTTTATCTTTTGATTTATATCTATTTCCTTTAGTTACAATTATGCAGTTTGCTTCAAGTCTCATACATGTTTCATATTTTATACCTAGTACTCCATGTTACTTGTCTCTACTCCACAGTTACTCATCTCTGGACTTCTAGTATTTAAACTTACTTACCTCACTATGTAACCTCAATTCAAATATCAACTTAGTCTGCCAAATTACTCCAGCTTGAGTTATCACCAACTCTGCACTCCTCTGTAGAACTCCTGCAGGGAGTTCCTCTTCATCATTCAGTATTCCACCTTGGGTTCTGTCCTAGTTTGCTCTTGTCCTTTGGAAATCCAGGGACCACTAGTGGAAAGGGGCACAGCACATAAGCTGAAGCCAAAGTTCCTATTTTGCCTCAAGGCAACCCATCTCCACACTCTGCCCTCATTATCTGACATCTCTGCCCCTAAGTCAGCCTTTCTCTGGCATAGCACTTAACAAGTTGATGTACAAGTGCTTTGCCAACATAGTGCAACAGCTCATCAACTTCAAACTGGAGACAGTGATCCAGGTTCCATACCACTTCCAATAATTTCTCCCACTCTAGCAAACCCCCAATCAGCTCAGTATTAAGTTTTACAAAGTAAAACTCATATTGGCACAAATTCTGCTCCATCCAAGGAGGCTTAAGTGTCTTGTATTCATTTGGAACACTTCAAGCTAAACTTAATCTCAAATTCATAATTGACTTGAAGCTTCATAGGCCAATATATGTCATGCTCCAGACTCCCTTTATGGATTTACTTATTAGGGATGCAATAGATAACTGGATTGTCAATAATCAAGAGAGTAATTCAACAGGACAGCACAGATTTGTTACTGATGGAGATGATTGATTTTTTCATTAATGTGTCCTGCTTGTTAGCTGTGTTTTTAGCACAGTGCTAAATTCCTGGGCTCCTGTCCTTTATACATGGATTGATAGACAGGATATTCCACATTATTAACTACATTTTTGTCAAATATTTCAGTCAGTGGTAAAGCACTCTGGGAAAAGCTTTGAGTCAAAGTTTCTCATGAATATAAGTCTTCTTTATGTACAATCACTCTCCAATTATTAAACTATTTTAAGGTAATGGACTTCTCTGGATCTCAGCATGGTTCACATGCAGAGGAATATGCAGATATCATCACATCCCTTATACCAGGATTCAATGGTCTATCTGAAGCAGCTCAAAAAGCTGAGTGAGAACAGTATCTTCAAGAAGCTCTCAGTGCTGAATCTGGTTGTGACATTCATTTCTGTCATTCAGTATTAAGGCTAACATCAAATGGTTCCTTAATACCATCCTCTCTTGCTGAGACATTCACCAACACAATATATAAAATGATCTCACACAATACCAGTGCCTTGGAATTTCAGAAATTGGTAAAAACTTTGTGCATTTCATTCCCTCTGATTAAAGGCTGGCTTGATTGGTGGCTAAAACCAACTATTGCATCTATGGCATTTCCAGCTTATAGTTCAATCAATCCAGAGGTTGCACTAGAAATTGCATCAACATCAAATCCTGTTGAGCACCAACACTCACTTCATCATGCAACTCAAATTGATCAAGATCTAATCAATGGTATTGAGAGTCTATATCTCCATGCTGAGGAAATAAAAATTTGATATAATGCTATTGAAGGTTTGATTGTATTAAATATTTTATCAAAGCTACTGACTCAATATTCTTTATCTGGCCACTTTAAGGCAGGAGAAATACACAAACATTATCACCCAAAGAAGCAAAATTGGGATGAAAATGATGGACAAGCACCTGACACTATCAAAACTCTCAAGTCATTGACCAATGTTGCAACAATTATCCATGATACTTGTGATCTAACTCTAGTTGCTCTTCAATCATATAAGTGGGATAGCCCAAACTCATGTATCTTTGATCACAGTCTAGAGCTTTGGTTTTGTGCATACCTGCTTTGGATAGAGGAAGAGAAATCTAAATTTCAGTCCTTAATTGCACCTAAATCCTTCCCATCCTCAATTACCCATCACTTTGATTATCAAATCAACCAGATTATTGCTAATGACCAGTTGGGAATGGACTGTGAACTTGGACTAGCACAAAGTACAACACATCATGCAATATTTTGCAGTGGAAGCTGTATAGAAAGGGTCAGCATGGATGTGCAATAACTTGGTTACATCATGCAATTATAGTATGTATATTTAAAATGTCAGTCCAATCACTTTTTAACTTTTTTACACAACAGCATCAGTAGATGTTGTTTAAATGGTTATAATATTGAGGAGCTCTCTGACCAACCTGAATCACTCTTGCTCAAATTAATACCTAATGATCTGGGTGTTGTCCAAATGAAATATGGGCTGAATTCTCCAATAACACTCACCCAGTTTTTCAAACACCATATTCCATGTTGTAACCAAGGGAATGACTCTGGTGGAACAACAGCACTTCACTTACTTGGAGATATTCAATGTTCTTTGGATGGATGCAAGGCCCAGTCAGAAATTTACAGTGTTTCTACCCTCTGGCCAAAGGTTTTGCATATCAAACCTGTCAGCTCAGGCATACAATATACAGATTTTCAAGTTCCCACTGGAAATTGCAGGTTCATACAATATGAGCTTCTTGGACAAGTTTTATGTGAAGATGGTAACCATTTCATTGCACAAATCAAGATTGGAGAAAAAACCTTTTCCTATAATGACATGGCAAAGAATGGGAGGCTAATTGAGGGTGATATGGAAAGACCAATCAATAGAGTTGATTCAGGCTCCTTCTTCTATGTATATCATTGTTCCAGCAATGAAAATAAGGTTAGTCATTGATTTTTTCATAAGTTATCTATCTTACAATATAATTACAGAGTGAACACTATCATGATGAAATCCATGCAGACTATATACTCCCTCAGTTCAAAGAAACATGTCTCATCCATGATTCTGATGATAACACATCTATTCATTCAATGGAGTTAATCATAGCTTCTTCACATCCAGAAAAGCATAGTCTGGTACCAGCAACCAAGGACAGTGGCTCTATAGTCATTAAAAGCATCAAAACTACTGAAGACTCATTAAATTTCATTACAAAACCTGAGAGTAAGCTCAGTTTCATAAATAACTTTCCATTGAAATTGGATAAGCCACCAGTATTAACCATGAACTGTGATGGCTGCCAGGTCTCTCATTACATATCTATTCTAGATGGTCTTACCATTGTACACAATATATGTGGGCTCTTGTCACATCAAAGCTGCATGGAGAAAGTTGAAGGCCTTCCAGAACACTATGATGAGTATTACAAAGGTGCTTGGTGTTGTCCAATATGCTTGGATGACACAAATACAATTTAGAATGATAGATTGTGAGTCAATTGTGCAATTTTTCTTTTTTATGTTCATGGAGCTTATATGTTAATCCATAGCATTGGCCAATTTCTTCTATTTCAGACCAGAGAAAATGCTAAATACTTCCCAGCCAGAATAATTGCACATATAGGTACAGAAGTGACTCTGGAATGGCATTATGACAACATTTACTCAAAGAAGGAAAATACATCAAGTGAATATGAATATCTGAACCCTACATTGCAAGCATCACTTATTGATGCAGCTCCAGTGATTTCATCTATTGTCACTTGTCAGTGTCAGCATCCAATTACTGCCCTTTTTGACAGTAAACTCTCAAAGATGAAAGGAGGCAGCAAAATGCAAAATATATTTTCAATCTGTGAATGGTTTAAGATTTTCAGCTTAGCAGGGGATGAATCACTGTTGCAGCCCTTTTTGAATGACATTGACCATTCAGTTCCATAAGACTACCCAGCCATTAATCATGATGTAGCATTTCATGCTGCAATAATACTGTTCAAACTTGTCTTGATGAGGCAGTATCTCCATCAAACACCTCAAGATGATGGATAGATTTACTATCTTGCACTCTGATTCACTCAGGTTGAAAAATCCAAAATGACTAAGGATATTTTCACTCCAGCAAAATTAGGCAATTTAGAGCTTCTTCTTACACTCCCTGAACAAGCTCAAGCAGCAGGGCATGGATTTCATGACACTAGATGATTCATAAATTTACCACCATCATGGTATCTGGTTACCAAGAAGCCAAGCCAGCATATCTTTATTCCTGACAATTTTACACTAGCTAGAGCATCTGCTGATGATGGACAAGATTACAAATGGCTTCAAGAAGCTCCACTGGATTTAGCCTTAACCACAGTGTCCAGTTCTGATGGATTGAATAAAGCAAAACCCATGGAGCACCATAAATTTGCACCTAAGCTGCGAAAAGGTATTTAAAAAATGTCTCAGATACTGTTCAACATGTTCCTGCAATCACTTAAAATGCTGGGGATGAGAACATAATCTCATACAAGAAGAAAAGCATAGAGACTTTGAAATCTGCTACAAAAATAACTTGCCCAAAGCACAAGCTAGAATACCTAGGGCAAGAGTCACACAACAGCAAAGAAATTGAAAAGTGCTCAGACCAGCCAGATAAAAAGAAGTGAGCACATTCTTATATCTTGATACATTACTAACCAGCCATATTAGACAATGCAAATGGTATTATATTGACAATGGAGGAAATGTCATTGACACTTAAGTTATTATCACTTGGATTGGGTGGCCTAAAGTTATCTACATTGATATAAGCATTTATTCTAAGTATGTGATTATTTATATGTGTTGATGGGCATGCTTGATGATAAGGAAGGATGAGAATAATGTTAAATGTAGATAGGAAGTGTGTTGCAGGAAAAGTTACAAGTGAATAGTATCAAGTGTGGGAACAAACTCTCAAGTTAGATGCCTTTGATTAATACAGCCAAAAGTTAAAAAGTGAATGAAAAAAGTAACTTTATTCTATCTCATCCATGTATACACTTGTGTCAATGTCATGACCTTGGAATATGGCAGATGAGGAAGGGTTTAGGGTCCCCAAAGAAGAACATAAGGTTGAGAAGGAAGGAGGAAGGGATGATGAAAATGAAGCAAGTGGAGGTGAAGGTGGAGTGAAGCTAGGAGAGTCTGATGAGGAGGTGGAGGAGGTGCCTTGTAAGGCATATGAATTAGTGGAATCACTTGTGAAGGTGCAGCAGCTCTTTATTGTCATATCACTTACTTACTCTCTTCAAAGCTGCTTCAGAAGCCTAACAGCAGTACTGTCAGTGTAGAAGCTACTGGGTCCACAAAGTCTGTTGGGCATGGGTGTGATCTTGGGCTTGCAAAAGCCCAAAAGGCTGATAAAGAAAAGGCTGTCACTACCTCAAGAAATGTCATTAACAAATTTTCTGAGTTACACATCCAAGAGTCTCAGTGCTTGGCCCAGAAGTGTGAATTTAAACATGAGCAAAGGGCTCAACAGTGCTTATTCAAGCATCAAGAACAAATGGAACAGGAGAAGAGTAAACAGCTCAAGTATAAGCTCAAATACAGCTCAAATACAGAGGCTGTAATCAAGAACTTGAGACACTTAGGCTTGAGCTTGCTGTTGTAAATGCAAAACTTGTAGCACTTCATGCTCCTGCAGCTACTGCTTCTGGTCTGTCCCATGTAGTTTCCATCACAATGCCATCTCACTTCCATAATGTAGAAGCTACATTTCCTCCTATCACTCCTCTATATGCTGGGCTTCAGAATGCTGCTCAGAATGTAAACACCCCTATTCAGTATCATACCCATTTCATAGGTACACCTAATCCATCTAGTGATGACTTGGGTATACTACCTTTTCATCAAGACTCATTCAAGATGGATGTGGATGTCTTTAATGCAATAGATGGTGCATCTAAGATAAGTATGTAAATAATTAAAAGTTAGATAGTATAAATTACTTAAAAATGTTGAATCTTTGACTAATATGCTATATATATCTAACCATCATCTTCTCCAATGCTTTCAAAGAGAGCCTCTTTTAGCTGAGTATGCTTCCTCTGTCCATGAGGTTTATGAGTAACCTCTGCTTCAAGGGTATTTTGTACATCATCTTGATTCTCCTCTTCAAGCCCTTATCTCACTAACTCCTCCACATAATCAGGATCTTCAGCTTCATTTACAATGAGAAAAATAAATGTATGCAGTACAATGCATGCTTTAACCCATGTCACAGCTCTCAGATAATCTTTGGTTGTATCAATCTATTGGCATAGACCACCAAGTAATGTAAATCTTCCTTTGATATATCCAACAGCATGTTCAGATTTGATGTAAACCTGGAACAACATTGAAACAAACAGTTGATAGATGGTAGTTAAACTGGCTGTTTTCTCAGATATTTGACTGTAGCTTCTTGTAAGGTGAGATGCTCAGTAAAAACAAAAATTCAGGTGAAAGTCCAACAATAGTCCTGTATTTATGCATCTGACTATTGTCAACCAAATTATTGTGTTTTTTGAATAACATTTTTCGAATTCATTCATGTGAATGGCCAACAGGTGTTTCAGGCATTGCCCTATGAAGTAAGATGTCCTATAAGTATTCTATAAATGTCCTACTGGTGTCCAATAAAAGCACAACAATTATTCAGATAATATTCAGAACAATTTCATATGAAAATCAGATTATATTTAGATGATAGTCCAATAACAGGTGTACAATAGGCTTAATTAAATCAAATGCTGCCTATAAAGTGAAAGAAAGTACTACAGCAAATATATATAAGTAGCTTGAAGATGCAGTATAGAATCTCAAGCCTTCCAGGCTTTACTTGGAGTGGTAGGCCATTGCAAGCATGGCAGTATGAGTCCTTTTTTGAGGAAAAATTAATTACCACCACATCCTCCCACATCATTGTTGTTGTGCCATGGCCTGCAGTGCTCAGCATCATTGTGCTGGCACTGGTGTTCATTGTTCTCTCACCTGGCAGCCTTCTTGCACCACTACCATTGTGTTCTGTGGTGGTTGTTATGCTCTGTATCATGGCAAGGTGCTGAATGTGGAAGGTCACTGGTGGCAAGACAGGAGGTGGTAAGACAGGTGGGCTGCACTTGCATCTCAAAGGAGGATACACCAGTCCACATCTCAGTTTGTGAGGAGAGGTGCACAGTGCACAAGTTAGTCCTGTATACATAGAAATGAATACAAAAGAAAATGAATTGAAGAAACCAGGTGCTCAATATTATCTTACTTGTTATATTACCATAAAAGGCAATTTTGTGATGCCAAGGTGGCAGTGCATGTCACTGACATAAATTTTTTGCTCACTTTTGATGTTGGACAAAATGCTTGACTAAAACTCCTTAAAAGAATGATTCTCATTACATAAGACTTGTAATAATGCTGGCTATACCATGTTTCAAAGGAATTGAAGATGAGTTGTTCAAGATAGCTTCTAAAGCTCTATCCAATCTAAAGATGAATTAGCAATACTTACTCAAAGGCCTGATGAGTCAGACTAACCTTTTTTTTTGACTCATATTTGCCTTGTGATTCATACTATCAATATTGAATGAACCTGCCCCTCCCACTGCTATTCTCCATCTACAGAGCATACCATTGATCAGAGATAGCATCCCCAACAACAAGAATAGACCATGTACATATGCTGGAGATGCACAACTCTTCACTCTTGTGTGAAATTGCCCCAGTTCACAGTGGTTGCTATCCTCTATAATCAGCTTGGATCCACACATATTTGATGGATGTGGTTACTCATGCATACCCATGCTTCTCCAAAGCTTCTTTATCACTGTGCTCCTCCCATCTACAATGGTCCCAATTTCCAAATACATTGAGTATTCATCTTGGACTCAGAGGTAAGTCTTGTAATGTGGCTTCTTAAGAATATGGGAACATAGACAGGAGGATGAGGAAGACAGAAATCAGGAAGAGCCTGTGGGCAATAGTGATGGTTAGGAGATTAACTTCCAGCAAACAACTTTGAGCCAACAACAATTTAAGAAAACTCACACAGTCAAAATATGCTCATAGATTTCAAATTACAATACCAAGATAGGAATGTGTGTACAAACATCTAAATATAGCTGGACTAACATTGGACAGAGAGATTAGAAAGCTAGAAAGTTACACCAAAGGGCCAAAAATTTGATTGTGATAGGAATGTCATTGGATGTATAGCTGAATACACCAGACTTTTGTTTTTACTGAGTGTGATGCACCACACATCCAATACATAAGCTGAGTCTGCCCAAAGCCATTCCTCTTTATGAAATAGTCTTTGCCAATCCTTATAGGTATGTGACTTACAGAACACAGTGGCATCATGTGCACTTCCACAAAAGCCAGAAGCATAGTCAATAATTATGAGGTTTGGCAGTGTTATTAACTAGTCATAACAGTAATCAAGTAGTGAAATAGATGATATGCTAATTACTCACCTGAACATTTAAGGAATAATTGCTTTATGATCAAAGTATGTTGTAGAAATATGCAGTATGTATGAGCTGTTAGGCTATTAGGTTACAAATCCATGGGGTGTAGTCTACTGTATCTACAGCTTATATACCTCTAGTCAGTGTATCTAGAATATACTACAAATATCTACTGTGTATTACTAAGTGAATTACTAATATTCTGGTAAGTGCCAGATTAATCTCCAACAAAGTATGCCTCTTCATAATAGCCAGGTTTCTTAAAAAGTGGAATGAGAGTACCATCTATCATACAAAATCCATCATGCCAGATGGAACAACCTGAGGTATTTTCAACCCACTTCTTAGCATCTTCCTTCTGCTCAGAGGAAGGCCAACAAATCACAGAGTCATGCAGAGAGATGGCTACAATAATAACCAATTTGGTTGCCTTTACAAACATCCCAGCACTTACACCAGTCCACTGAGCTACCCCTTCAACAGATACACCATTTCCATCATGTCCAAAGCAATAAAGTGTCAACCTAGATACTAGCTTGTAAGTAGGAGCATATAGATAAATAAATCTATAAACCCATATATCTAGAAAACAACAAAAATAAATGTGCAAGGTGGCCTCACTTTGGTCCTAACAATCTAGGAATGAGACTGCTAATAGAGTGACAAAGTTTTGAGGGAAAGGGATGAGAGATAGTGCAATTGGAACTGGAGGATGAGGACTGAAGGACTGGCTGACTAATAGATGGACAGAGGAGACAAAGAGTGCATGACAGGCATGACAGAGAGGATAGAGATCAAAGAAGACTGCTAAGAGAAACACTTAAAATAGTTACCAGATCACAACTAAGATAGCTCAATGATGAGAGCTCAAAGAAATATGAAACAAATACAGGGAGAGATGTAGGGAGGGTGCTTAGACAATGCAAAAGACTAAAATCATTTGGTGTTGGTGTTGTCAATGCATCAAGATTTAGTAATGAGGATGATTTGTGAACACCTGAGTCTCAAAAAACTTGAATTTATTTGGTAAAATTCAAGTAATTGTCTGAGGTATGTAGGAGAGCAATTGAGTACAGAGAGGAGAGGAAGTGAAGTGTTCTGCACTACTGAACTATGAACAAAAACCTATATTTTAAATATGTATGAAAGTCCTTGACACTAAGCAGTAAAATAGAAATAAAATGTACAAAAAACTGAAGTAAAATGATCATCAAGTAGCTGTATAAATCAGACTCACTCATGGAACTTGATTCATATGCAAATAATGTAGATAAAAACTACTCCTGTGTCAAATAAATACTTAGATGTTTCAAAAATGCAAAAACTACTAATCAAATCAAAAAAAAATAGCCTATCCAGCAATTGAATCTATTGTTCCAAGCTCAACCAACATTTCTGAATGCTTGTGAAGCTTCTTGATGCATTCTGAACCATCCTTGACAATCCCTAGTCAAAAAATAGCCATTCTGTACTTGATTTAGCAGCATTAGGACCAATTTTCTGAGTACAGAGCCATGTGAGCAATACTTTACACTCCCCCACCTAGTCCGGTCGGACTGCTCGGATTCTGACCGGATCACTCGGATGCTGCTCGGGTGTCCAAGCTAATCCGGTGATAGTTGAGAACACAAATGTTTGCAATAAGCTCAAGAAAGTCTGATGCTGCAGCAAAACTGGACATATATATCTCCTCTTCTCCTTCTGAATTATCTATGTTCATATCTGATGAAAAAGAGCCAGAGAAAAACTTTGAATAGCTGCTGGATGAGGAACTGCTTGAACTAGTAGAAGAACTTGAACTTGAGGAAGATAAACTATTGGAGAACTCAGAGTCTGAGCTATCAGCTAAATCATCTAGTGCTTTATCTATATCCATATCATTGACATCTTGAGCTTCAAACTGGAAGTAATGCTTGCACCCTTCCTCAGTGGCAGAGAGAATTGTGAAAATCAAAATCTAATGCTCAGTAAGTGATGGCATGAATGATGGGGGTCAATGAATTTATTGAGATAATGAAGGAACTACATGTATACATATTGATATATTGATTATGGTCAGACCCCGGTCCTATACACTAAGGCCTTGTTTGGCACCCCCACTATGCTATGTTATGCCAGGCTACACTAGGTTACACCTGGTTAGGATTCTTGTTACTAACTAGGTGACAGAGTTAGTCACAGACTGTCACGGATTGTAACACACAGCTTAATATGGACATTGATAACAAGATTGTGAATGTAGATGACTTTTGTATGACTTCTCTTCTAACAAAATACTATCAATGGTTGCTATTAACCACTCCAGAACTCAAAGGTTACATCTATTACCCATTCAGACTCATCTGTGGAGTATGAGAGATGGAGAAATGGTAGTGGCTCTGATCTGAGGGCAATGAAAATCAGTGTGCTTTTAAACAAATTTGATCTACACCTTTCTATTGCCTTGTGAGCCATGACTTGTGCATTAAATAACATCTCCAAATCAGTCATGTCTCATGAGTCAGGCCAACTAGCATGGAAATGTGTTTGAGGTCAAGTAATTATTAGAAATAGTATGAAATCATCATTGCACTAACTTACATCTAATTGGCACTGCAGCAAACAAAAAATGATAAAGCATAATCTAATCATGTGTTTCAACTGGCGTAACACTAATTCTAACATAGCCAGGTGCAGCCGAACACACCTCTTGGTTAGGTTACAAATTCCTGACCGAGTTAGGGCCAAAAAAGGAAACCTAACCTGGCGTAACGTAGCGTAGCGGGGGCGCCGAACAGAGCCTAATTTACCTGCACCTTTTAAATTACAAAACATCATAGTATGATGAGGTAAAATACATACCTCGATCAGTGATCTGGATGCTAATTATGGTAAGAGGGGTGATGTACACTAGGGGTTTACTGACAGCATGGATGGGGGAGTCAGAAAAGTGCCGAAGGAAAGAACAATTTGCATGCCTTTATATACTAATTCTGAAGTGAAAATTTCGAAAAATTAAAGAAGTTGGAGGACGTAGTTAGGGTGTTTCACACATAACCATCCAACTTCGGCCTCAACTTTAATCGAAGTTACGATCGAAGTTGGGCATGTGTGAACCACCCTACTATAAATGCAATTGTAGCAAAAACATATTTTTTTTGTATCTAGTAGGGCTGTACGCCGTACCGTATACGCTATACGGCCGTATAGATACGGCTCCTGGACGGCTACGGAAGTGCCTCATACCGTAGCCGTAACACTGATTTCAACTGCCCAACGGCACGGTACGGATGAATTTACGGTCAAAACGGCAATTTACGGTTGTACGGCAGGTGTAGAGATGATCTTTCTTAAACATATTTAAGTAATTAATTGAGAACGCACTTACTTCACTATTGAAGGGGATAATATCATTTTTGAGTCTGAAGAGTCTGTATCGGGTAGTACAGATGGATATTCAGCATCCCCATTATCAGAAGACTCTGTATTTTTGGTTTCCTTGCAGTGGTTGTACGTGTTTGACAACTGAAACGCTTTAGTCGGTACCCTATTTTCTTCAAGCTGTTTAGAGACGAGTAATGCAGAGCTTGTCAGTTGTTAAATCAATAAAAATAATATATACCTGTCATTAATGACTTACAAATTGGTGTCTCGTCACTCTAAGCGGAAGAACTCAATATCATTGGCATCATTGAGGTTTCTGAAGTGATCTTGTGCGCACTGAGCCAACATGATAGAGGGGAAGTGGCGAAAAGTGATAGCTTACAATCTAAACTTTTTGAGCAACATTTATAGCTAATTTTCACAACTTGAAGCGCTTCCTTCTCCACAGTTAGATCTACCTCGATGAGGTCTGCTCTAATAATTCAGGTTTGAAAAATGATCAATGAGCTTAATATTACAATGCACCTCAAGCATGCAAAGCGGAGTGATATTGCTATTCAGCCTAGTTACTAGTGGTAAACCCAAAAGGAAATACTCCAAATTTTAAGGCTCCTGTCCAATAGGACAGCGAAGAGGATGATTTTCTGTGATTTTCTTTCAATGGAACCATTAATGACGTGACTTTTGAGTGCAGTAGTACTTCAAAGAAAGTTTTAGTATCACATATAACAATGGGAAGTAGAAAATAACGCGCTTCACATCACTTTAAACACGTTGATGAAGGTCTCAATGAATGGTAAGAGGACGAGACGCCGTACTGCCGTATGATGCCGTTATGCCTTTAATTTTACGGCCAAGTACGGTGCCAAACCGTACCGTAGCCGTACCGTCGAAATCTTGCTGAAACGGTCAACGGTACGGCTACGGTGACCGTATTACGGGTCCCGTAAAACCGTAAATACGGCGACGGTGTACAGCCCTAGTATCTAGTCACTCAAATGGAATTTTATTTCAAAAAAAAAATCCAGAGGACTGTAGCTTGAAGATATCTGAATGCTTCTCAGGGCTCGCAAGAACATTTATGGGTGATGTGTTGGAGTAGATATCGTCGCTATTGACGGCGCAGTTTCGATTACGTAAGGGGTGCCGGATTTCGCTGGCATCGTGACCCAATGCTGCTAACGTGTGAACTTATAAATATGAGCCGAAGATATTTATTATTCTTGAATACCGAGTGGCAAAAGCTCCGGCTACCTCTAATTACCGGCAGCTTTTATATATTGATAATCTGACATCCTTGAAGCCCTTCACAATCATTCCATCATCGAGCACATACTACAGTATCCAGACAACAACTAGACGACCACCCTTGAATCCTTTGAGAATACGAATGGTTGAACTCTAAAATACCACAGCAGTTTGAACGCACACACAATTGGATTGTTTATAACACAGCAAGGCTGCGGAATGTCGAGGGGTATGTGTATTTTTTAGCTTTCACGCAGGAGCTAATAATAGCGTCTCTCACTATGGTCGGAAGGGGATAATAAATACTCATGTCTGCCTCGGCAACGTATCCGGTATTTCCGAGGCCACGATGAATCTTGAATGCAGTGGGTATAAGGCATGTGTAGTTGGAAATCCACAGTTTCCTTCACTCCCAACCACTAGAAAAGGAAGAACTTCGAACGTTGAATACTCCACATCGACGGAATATGGCTTCTGGTGATTAACTTCTACTACAATTGGAATAGCATTACTGACAGCACCCAGTTCAACATCCTGGTCCTCTGCGCTCGCCATACCACTATATTCCGACCGAAGGCGTTGCTATCACTTTTATCGTCCTTTTTTCGATTTCAACGTGTAGGTTTTACCTTCTTTTTAAAGCTCGATTATCTAACTAATATCCTATCCAGTGATCCATACTGGTCAATCCATACGTTCTCGCATCTGGTGGCTCTTTCCAACGGCGTGTCTATGTGGAATTCTTGAAGTGCTCGGTTGGGCAGCGAGGCTTTGGAGCAGTTTTAATGTGACGGCAAAGCAGCCCTTTGAAATGCAGTATGTCTTTCTATCACGCACAGTTCCTTTGCACAGCAAGTGATGTTGTTAGGATAACCGCGACGATTATCGCACCCACGCCTTTCGTGGCAGCAAATTTCATCATTTTAGGAATGATTATCAATAGGCTCGGACCTCAATATAGCAGATTAAGCTCTGCAATGTGTGCGTTCAGCCTTTATATTTTGATTTCGCTTCAGCTGACGATTAATGGAGAATAGATGCGCGCATATTTCTTACTTGTGTAGGTTTTCCAGTCATGCAGAGATGTCTCGCGCTGATTTATGAACTAGGATATAATATCGCTTGTTGTCCAAGGAGTAGGAGGGGGCATGGCTGCGTCTGCATTTGGCAGAAACATGGATCCTGCAATGGTAAGGCCACTATATTCTGCTTTTGAAATGTACTCGTACTGATTTGGTTCAGGGTGGCCATATTATGCTTGGAGGAATCGCATTCCAGCTTAGTACGTTCTTGAACTCATGCTAATCTGTGTATCTCCACTAATGCAACTTTTTCTCTCCAGCTACAATCTCAGTATATACCCTCTTAGCAAGCGAATTCTTCTTTCGCTACATCCGGGATCGACCAATCAGACCTGCAAATGCCGAAAATTTTCACGCTAAAGGCATTGATACACGAACAAAAATAGTTACTGCAGGATTAATCTTTAGCACTATATGTTTATTGATTCGGTAAGTAATAAACTCATTCCAGCAACAATGAAATGATGAACTAAGTATCCCATTATATTTAAAGTGCTGTATACCGTACAATCGAGCTCTCTGATGGATGGAGCGGCAGAATTATATCGACACAGGTCTACTTCAGTGTGTATTATTCTATCCTCCGTATTTCAAAACGCTTAACACCTAGTTCTTCTTTAGACGTTTTAGACGGAGGCATGATTACATTGGCAATGTTCACCCTGAACTTCGCCCATCCTGGTCTTCTTCCAGCATTGCAAGCAGAAAGGAAAGTTGTATCCAGAGATGGAGACTCGAGTACAACAGACGTCGATAAAGCAATCTGATTGATTACTAGCTGTTTTATCCTCTAGCAATAGAACTTGCTATGCTTACACTGCTCTTAATAATGCGTGAAGTTAAAGTTGATTTGATTTAGCCAATGGCTATGAAGATCTTACGGACGACTCAATGTGTAATGCACCTTGCGGCCCGGGTCCGGTTCGCTTTGTTGAACGGATCCATTGACAACACTTTCCCACAATTGGTCTTTTTCTTTCCCCCTTGTCCCGACCGAAACGTCTCAGGAGCTTGACACCTATTGAACAATGGATTCACCAGATCAACCCCTCGCACTCTTGTATAGTGCCTCAATGCCCACAAACCCAGGAACGCGTGATTAGCTCTGGCCAAAGGTCGACCACCAGATGCTGTGAGCTAGGTCCTCATTGATGTTTAAATGTTCAAAACAGGAATAAAATCGTTTGTGTAATTGGTTCTGAATTAGGAGATACACAAGACGCGCTAGTCACTGTCAACTATCTCGGGCCTTAGTTGTAGAGAGTATGCTCGCTTAGATATGTCTAGGAGTAATAAAAGACGCGTCGTTGACATCTATCGCCTTCCCTTTTTTGCGTGCGCTTCTCGTTCTCTCGTTTGCTCTTTTCAACGTGCACCTGCACAACCACTTTCCTTTATTCTGAAGCGTCCTTTTTCTTTACCCGCCAATGCCCTTCACCAATCCACGTACCACCACTGCGTCTAGCATCCTCCCAGACCTCGAAGGAGAAGTTCTCCAGAATGGTCAGTTCGCATTCCAGCTACTTTCAGTAATCGACACGGGAACCTTTGCGCGAGTATATCGAGCTTTACTACTACCCAGCCCTCTTTCCACATATAATACCGCATCCTCATCATCTGCATCGATATCCCCAACCCCACCATCGTCTTCACTAGAATACTACGCAATCAAATGCCTTCCTCTCCATCCCCCAGGCTCTTCCTCAGCGCTCGCTCAGAAAAAGGAATTCGAACTCCACCGTCTTGCTTCTCGCAGGCACCATCCCAACATTCTCCACCTCTATGATGTTTTCACCGACCTCAATCGTGGGTGTGTCTTTGCAGTGCTGGAGCTTTGTGAAGGCGGGAA
>JASFCX010000152.1:0-18781 GCA_036937015.1 Crucibulum parvulum | reverse complement strand
TATGTAACGAATACAAAGACTTACCAAGATATATGTTCCATTAATCTGATCCTCCTTCGGTCGCATAATACAGACTCCTTAAGAACTTTCGACTAATCCACTTATTAGCCTTTCGATGGTTTGATAAATTCCGATACGATGCCTCCAACTTGACTGGAAGTATGTGTGCTCCTCCAACAAAAATCGACGTAAGTTTTCCAGTCTTCTTGAATATTTTGACGGTGTAATGTTTTCTCCATTCACTTCGGGAGTGGTGAAGTCTACAGCTGACAGAAAATGGCATTAGAAAAAACAACGAGGTAAGTTGAGCAGATGAACGTTTACACAATCAATACCCTAACATTCTTCCAATCACCACAGTCGGTCAATATCTCTGTCGAAATCCTAAGTAAACCCTCATTCACATCGGTGTATGCTTGGTCGAATTTGCTGGGGTCTAGGGATGCCTTCTTCGCGACGCACATGTTGTGCCGTGGGACTTGGTTAGTAGTCGAGAGTGTCAGCATAATATTGGCAGGATTGGTAGTAAGTGTGGTCGAAGTCATGGTAGTAGTTGCGGGGTTGAGATTGATGGTGAGTAGGTGAGAGTTCGAGGTTGATGATGGGTGGGGTTGGAGGTTGGTTTCGATAATTGGTCGGTGAATTCATTTATTCATGCGTGTTACATAGATGGTCCAAAGCCCTCGACAATTGGAAGCATGCTTAAATGCCCGTTGACGTACGGCGATCAATATTACTAGGCTTTAGACTTCATAGGAATCCAAAAGGAGGGTGCTTCCTACTTCGATGTCGATCGGCTGGCTGATGAGGGGCACTTCTTAGACATTCAGCTGGCCATTGGCAAAATGGCAAATGTGGGCACGTCTGGTACATCTGGCGCGAGAGAGGCCCCAAACCGCCATAATATTGTATGGCAGCATAAAAACTAACACGACGCCACAGTTTCTAACACCCATGTGACCCAGGACGCCTGATCTCAGAACGTACTTCTGATGCCGCATGATTTCACTTATATGTCTTCACCATTTTCACATATTTCTACCAGATGTATAAGAAAGTGTGACAGCACGCCATATATCAACATAATATTGTATATTGTCTAATAACAATACGATGTATTTACTATTTAAGCAACGAATATTACAGCACTCGATTTTGGTTGCGCATGAGAATTGGTGGGTAGGTGCGGAGATAAAGGAGAGAGAGCTGCGATGACGATGGAGTGCACAGCATAGAAACGGAGTTGGTTCACGGCTAAGGCAGGCCCACATGGGCTTGGAAGAAGAGTAAGACGTCAGTTAAGAGGGCTAGGCTAAAAAAGAGCAGATTTACCTCAATCGTCATCTGAAACCTCGATCACCGAATCATCTGCGCTATCTGAGTCACTCCTCTCTAGTGATGTGAAAGGCTAGGCCTTAGGCCGCAAGCCGAGCCGAGCCGAACCGGGATAGCGTAAGCCGTACAAGGCCGTGCATTAGGGCTTCTACGCCCTACGGCTCAGGTTTGTAATTTTTGAAGCTGTAAGCGTTGGCCTGAGACGCGGCTTATTGATGCGTCTTCTGTAGTATAAATGACACTTTGGCGCACATTGGCGCTTGTTCACGCATTATATAGTACTTCTATAGGAGTACTCCTGACATAAGAGTGGTCAGATTCAGGGGTCTGAATCCAGGACTGAAGGTAATTTTTTTTTTAACTTTTAATTTCTTTTCCTCATATGTATTTCAGGTTTTAAGCTTTTAATTTGTTTTTCTCATATTTATTTCAGCTTTTATCGGTTTTATTTCGATTTTTATTGATTTATTCTGATTTTTTATTAATTTATTTCGATTTTTATTAATCCAACGAATCTTCTCGTGGCTCAAGGACAAGCACAATAGAGAATATATAAGAGAATGATCTCTCACTCCGGCTCGTAGCCTGGAGAGAGGGTCAGAGGATGCTTTATTTTATAACTACGCTATTCTATGTTATCAAGTAGAGCAATCCTTATATAATGAGGGAGTGGTGGGAGGGTGTGTGAATGATGAAGAGTCCGGAAGAGTTTAAACTGGCGTACTATATATACTCGCCTCGTTAGCTATAGACTAACCTTTTTATATGGTGTGCGCTATATATATGTGCGCTATATACAGCCTGTCTTGAATATGACGGAATAGTTCAGACACTCCAGACGCATCGTCAAGGAGCATCACCCAAGATTTAACCAGTAACAGCTGAACCGATTAGCAGCAAGTTAACCAATGAATTCGTTTCACGGCTTAAGCACATACCACAAAGTGCAAGCAAGTGAGTTATAACACAGGATTGCTGATCTGACGGATTCGAAACACCCTTCGCCACCTTCGTGAACGCCACCAAATGCCGCCTCCGATGGAGTCTTGTTTACTGACATAATATGCTAATCAGCTAGTACATATTGTGTCGAATAAAGGTAAGCTCACCGCCGTGAATTATTCTATTTAGTAACCTAGCTTCTGGGGATAAACCACCCCCGTTAGCCAAACTTACGCGGAGAAACCCTGAAAAAACATCACAACTTAGTTAGAGATTCTGAACGGAAATCTTCTGGAGCACAGCAGGTCATGTTTAGTCTTAACTGGTGTGTCAAAAAAATATTTAATGAGATATACTTTTAAGGGTAAATGTTTATTTGCAGTGCATCTGATTCAAGCTCCATAACGCTGTCCAGAAATAGATACCTCCATTGGCAGCATATATCGAATGCAATAGTTATAGAAAGCGCGCATCAAACAGTTCAATTGAGAATACGTAACTTCGACCGTGAATCAACGGCCAGACAAAGAAGATTGATGTCCATCGACTAAAGGAGGGTCATAGTCCCCCGTTTCGATAAATATATTGAAATTTGATTCTTCAACCAGTGAGATTGGACATTACCCCCAGACACAATGCAAATATCTCTCGTCGCTATCAGCCTAGCCACCGTGTGTGTTGAAGGGTATTTATATGGACTATTCTTCACACTATTCTGTGCATCTATGTATGCTCTGATCCTCCGGCAGCGGTCGTTCAGTACACAGCCAAAACTCCAACAGGTGTCCTCTTCACTGAGGCCATTGATACTGTCGTCGATTCTTATTTTTATAGCCGTTACGGCGGTGTGTTTTTCTCTCCATTCATAATATTCGTTATCAAGGAGCTGATTGCAACATGGCTGTGATTACAGGATGTCGTATTTGTATTCATTCGCCTCTTTCAAGCATTCATGTGGTACAAAAACGGATCGGCTCCTCTAGAGTTCTATGCTAATCTGTCACAACCAACCGAAGTTGCGAAAACATTCGTTATAGCCACTGCAGTTGTTATAGCAGATGCGATGATTGTACGTCTTGCCCCTCATCCCTCACCAGTTCCAAACTGACCTTTTGTTTACGCAGATATATCGTCTTTGGATAGTATGGTCATACAACAATGCAATTATTATATTTCCAACTGTTACACTTTTTGGAGCTACAGGCAAGTAGAAACAGAGATTGACAGCAAGATATCATATTACTAAAACTACTTTTGATCAGTATGCGGAATAGGTACAACTTATCAGCTTACCCGGTATGACATGGGGGAAAACATATTCAATTCACAAACCGGACGTTGGATAACAAGTCTTTGTGTATCAACTATTTCGTAGGCATTATAATCAACCCCACTAGATCGATGCTTCAACTGATGAATACCATAGTACAAATATTTACAGCACAGGTTACAGTCCTCATGTTTATTAAATGTTCAAAATACTTACTTCATTTTAGCATGTATTGCTGGGCGAATTATACAAATAAATCAGAAATCAATAAGCTATGGAGGTGCAAGTCTATCAGTAAGTTGTAAATTTGACCTACTATTTAAGGGTGAATAGCTAACACAGCTTTGAAAGTCCATTGTTGCGATTATCATCGAGAGTGCTGCAATATATACGTGTGTATTTTCTACATCCATCAAGTAGAATTAAAGATTGATACCACGTCTGACAGAACTTGGGCAACCTTCTTTTTCATCAGCTACCTCTCCAAATCAAATTTTCAATTTATCGGTGCCGGTTGTTGGTCAGTGACATCAGGAATATCCTTTATGTTGATCAATGTTCGAGTGGCACTCGGTTGGGCTCAGAGTGGAAGGAACGAGCTAATGAGAGGGACTTCTCTTCCTGAATTTGTTGGAATGAACTCTTTCTTCAACAAATCATGTTCGGATGTGGAAGAAACTATCAAGAATCCTGCTATGGAATCAGTCGAGATGAATTTCCACGGTGAAAGGAATAAAGAATATGTATAGCTTCTATTAATAAGAGTAGCTTGAGCTGGTTTAAGTACACTAATGAAATAAGCAAACTAGATGCGAGGTGAGACTGGAATGATGTCACTATGCCACTGCATGATGAAGCGTCAATTTTCGGCGCAGATTTTGCGAAACCTCTCCCCCCCGTTATAGTCGAAACCCTCAAGGGGTTTTGTGGATATATCAACAATAATGTTGCCAATGTTGTATCCTTGGAGTTATGAAAGATATTCAGGTGGATAGAAGTTCTTCACTCCGCCTTAAATAACCAATCTACTACAAATATTTTAGTTTCTGGTGTATAAATTATCAAACACACGTATGTGATTGGACTAGTTGGTAGATACCTGTCAGCATTACTGATATTATTGGCGTTTTAGTCGTCTATATGCAGTTATATGCTATAGAGCACGCAGTGGACAATACACTTGCATTTTACTCTGTAGGTTGTGGACTAATATCGGTTCTTCGGCTATCCTACGATTCACTCTAGCTAGCAATTATTAATGGCTCTGGTGTTATCGGTCGCATTATAGGGAATCATCTTGCTGACTTGTATGGAGTGTGGAATGTACAAGTCCCAGTCACACTTCTTACCGGTGCAACGATCTGGGCAATGTTAGGAATGTGAGTGGAATTAGTTATTACTGGAGTTGCAAGCTCCTCGGGTTGGTAGAAATAACACTGCATCGCTGATCGTGGTCAGCATTGTGTACGGAATATTGTCCGGAGGATGTAAGAATTATCTTTCCTTTTTGGTATTGCTACTTACCAGTGTCGCAGGGCTGTCGTTGACATTGGCAGCACTTGCTACTACAGCATCCAATCCACAAGAAGTAGGGTGAGCTATAAATTATATAACATTTGGTTCTGATTAGTACGACTAGCTATCGATTAAAAGACAGAGCATTATCATACACGATCGAGAATTTTATATCCAAAAAATGATATGCTTGTTAACTTTTTAGATATTTTATCCATAGGTGCCTAAATGTACCAATCGTACTCAGGGAAGCTGCCTTCTCAGGATCGAGCTTCTGGAGATCAATGCTTCAACAGATGCGTAAGTTGCCGCCTGAGATGAGATTAAAATGTACAGCTTTAGCAAGACGTCAGGGTTTGTTGAAAGCTCCAGGCTGTAAGTTCAAACAAGACTAAGAACTATCAAGCTTGGAGAACGCCTATGAGACAAACATGCATCAGGCATAATGGGCGATACAAGGCTATATTAGCTACACGTACAGCAAAGGTCTACAATTGTTAAGATATTTCATTTCTACTCTGCTAATGCCCGTGGTAAGATTTCATAGCCAAATAGAAATTTACTACTTGTTTCGTTATATTTACCTCCGTTCCATCGCTGCTTGAAAACATTGAAAGTATTCACGGCTATTGTATCTGTATTCGTGTCCAGAGCCACATATGCACGCAACCGTGGAGATGTTGCTACTTGAGCGCCTTTAGTACTATCAGTCTTCTCAAGTTCAATGCTCTCGGCTGATATATTGGCCCCTGTTTGAGCGAGATCAAACAACCCTGCGGCGACAATGGCTTTGGCGTCGTCAAATGCACCTGGCTGTGGTAAGATATCTCATTAATAAATCAGAGATGAAGTCATTAACAGAGTTCGTGAACACGCACGCTACTTTGAGAAATATATTCCTGGACGGCTTTCCAAGAGATTGCGATATTAGAACGCAGGTATTGAAAATATGATGATGATTTGCACACATTTAAGTAGAGCAACAACATCATTTCTGACTATTGTCGCTTCCCATAAAATTTGATGCCCATCTGTATTGGCATTGCCAACAGAAGCTTTGATGAAAGGAACATATAGGCGAACCACCGAAGCTCCGTCATCGATGCGATGAGCTTCGATGTACGGAAGGCCAATTTCTTGTGAGATTCAATGATAAACTTAGTGCTTCCTGGTGTACATCTATGGAAATAACTTACGGACGCGATAATGCCATCAAATGCGCACGCATGTTTCAAAATAGTATCTGCAGCTTGTCCTTTTGGAAGAACCTTACGATAAAGCTGGTTAAAACTCCAGTTCATCCCGGCTTGAGTAATTGGAAGGACAGCCCATGTGTGCTCTGCCTCTTGAATCTGCTTGTAAGTTACGTGTGTGTACATATTCCTTTCGAGTCCGAATCGAGCCCGCGGAAGTCAAATGCTTCGCCGGCCTGTTATACTAATAAGAGAAAGATATATTTTCTGACAGACACACTTACAGGCATAATTACACGTGCTGTAGAATCTTCCAGCTTCATACTCATCGCATCCGTGAAGGACTTTGATACATTTTTTTCAGTTGTTCCATCTCGGCAGCTAGTGCCCAATGCTTCCTGAATTCGTACATCATATGTAAGTTCAGGCAGCTTCGGACGTCGTGAATTACGTATGTGAGAAAGTCCATTACCGCAGCCCAATGCTCGAATTTTCTTTTTTACGTTCAATCTTGTTTTCGTTGATTTCACCTTTCTCATTTACAGGCAGCTTGCTGAGATCGCGATTAATGACACGCCAAGTTCCTTTCGTCCCCGTTTCATCACCAGCGGCAAGGGTAATGGATCCGGCTGATAGATAAACAAATAGGAAAAATATGCACAATTAGGGGTATGGACACGTACTGTATGTTGTTTTGGAGGATCTATCCCCGCAGTCTTTTAACTATTTAATAAATTAGCGCTCTTGATACCAAGTAATATTTAGAGTAGACGTACGCCGCCGAAGAATTTGTGAGTTTGAATTTTGGTCAAGGTCGATGCTTCACCCTCAAAATCTAGCTTTAGAGTACGAGCATCGTCCTTGGTGAAGAATTTATCCGAAGATGAGTCGGAAAGGGTGCTAGATATCTTGATGATTTTCGTCCTAAAGCTCCCTAAAATCAATATCATGAGTTCCAGCCCTGACTATACATTTTGGGTAACATGCCTGAACGATGCAGCACATAGTCATCGATATATCCAGTCTTAATTTTATAATCCAATTTCCTCTCCACAGTCGGAGTAGGTGTACTGGTGATCGTATTAGTGGGCGTCTCACTGTCGATTTCTTCTTTTGTATACGGCGTCGTTAGGGCCATACCTGGTTGGACGAGCAGGATATCCTGCAAATAACTCTTCGAAAAGGGATTCCAGCTGAACGCCATCACACCACTCGCGTCTGGAGTCGCCTTGGTACGTTTCACCAATGTGCTGTCGAGAATACCAGCAATTGGATTCGTCTCCGAGTTGATCTTCTGCTGTCGAGCGGCTAGATCTTCTCCGAGCGAGGTAGTCATACAGAAATTGAGCATAGCGGTGTTTGGGTCGTCGCCGTCAGCTGCACGAGTGATAGAGAAGCGAATTGCTATGGGTTGGAATACGGCGTTTCCTGGGGTGATACTAGACGTCTTAGGAGATATACCATAGCCGAGCACGAACGGATTTGAGCCATAGTCGGTACCTTTCTGCGAGTATGTAAGACTGAGTGTATTTGTAAGTTCGTGGATGAGAGGGTCTTCTTTGCTGTCAAGTTTAACGTATTTTCGATTCTCATATGATGTTGAAAGCGGAGTAGTGTCGATATCCAACTTTTCGAACATAAAGCTGCCAGAAATGGTGGCACTCTCAAAGAGGCAGAAGAGGGCAGCCACGCTGAAGTTAGAGCTCGGGAGTGTCTGAGAATTGCTCAGTAATTTTCGCTAGATGTCTTTTGAACCATACGTACGCCATTCTTAAGTGCATCCCCGGTCACGTTATCGATCGCCTCAACAGCTTCGGGGTGCATAAGTGCTGAGTACACCTCGTGAGTAGCCAACTTTCAGTGAGTTCCTGGAATAATCTCACCTCTTTGGATCGTGCTGATATCTTTCTCCCCGATTTTCGCTATCCAGGACATACGGTGATGTAGAAAGGTTTTCGATTTCCGCTTTCCCGTAGCACGCGAGATGTAATCAAATGCACCAGTCTCGAAACGGAAGTAGATGCGGAGACTTCGACGATCACTCCCTTCATTGAGATCTATGTGTGAAGGAGTTTTCATCTATTTGAAACACAACTAGTTTCATTAAAAAACAAACACTCAAGATGATACCGTTATAACGAGTCGGTCAGAAAAATACGATTCTTTCTCTCCAATCTCTAGATCCACATCTATAAGCCCGAATCCACCTAGAGAATAATAAGATTTGGTATTGAGGTACAATCAACTAAGCGCACCAAATTTCATGGTATGGCTGATTATCGTCTCGCCGTTAAGATCAGTTGGATCGAGCGCCGTCGTGAAAAGAAGCCTAAACCCACTATTGATTGCACGTTGTGTGATTCCGAAGATCATATCGAATTCGGATATCGTTCCAGGAGTCGCTTTAGTTTCGTTCGACATGATGAGTGGAAAATTGGTCTTCAGTGAGCTATCGGTCCCCTGAAGGTTTATATTAAATTTAGGCGTACCTGTCGAAGTCACATGGTATGGAGTGTCATTTTATTATGCTGTCGGTAGTGGAATGAAACCGGGACTCTGGACCTGGTGCCTATAACCTTTATATATATAAGACATTGGCTAGCCGTCTGAACTGAGAATGAGGGCCTTGTCGACGGCACTGCCCGCATTGGTGGCTGCGTTCGCGAAGGCTCGATCGATTATAAGTACTCGTGATAAGAGGCATCAACCTAAACCAAAATATCTACGCATTGCGCTTCAGCTCTTATTAAACGACAGTTGAATCCTATATTATTAACATTTAGAAGGTGAAACCTTGAGAAACCACAATACGCAGGCGTGCGATTTGATATGGGTCGTTTTTGGATGAGGGTCGGAGGTTGAAGATCTTGTTGACGGCTATTGATATTAGGAGATGACTGAATCACAAGAGTCACCGAAGGTTGAACTAGCCTGATCTCTTCACAGTAACCCTCCAATAAGCAGAAGTTTCACGACACCATATTATCAGGTGCTGAATGCGGTGCCATGTTTGTTGGGCTGCCTAACTCTCATTTCATTGCCGATATGATCGTTCCTATCATCGGGTGGGAGCGATTGAGGCTCTCGCCAAGTGGTTAAATGATTGCGAACTGCACCACGGCAAATCCCGCTTCGAAGTCCCAGCCCCAATCAAGTACTCGTGCCTAAAAAACGTAACCGCGATATCGATTATGTAAGTCTCGCGCGTGCGTGATATTGAAAGAACGGCTGCAGTTTACAAGGTGCACAGTGGCCGTGCAAGACTCTAGTTTCTCAGATACACTAATAGTTATCCTAAATGTCTGTAATAAAAGTTTGATAGCATTAGATTGTGTTCCTTATGTTGTAGATGTTATTGTGTCGATGAGGAGAGTAAACGTAAATTACATAATCACGGCTACTTTTTTTAGGCACGAGTACAAGCAATGGCGCACACAGTGAAATTTTGGAAACGGTCTCCGGTTTTTGGTTTAGCTGTCATCACTACACAACCACGAACTGGACACGATACTTAACGGCTATCCAGATACTTGCACAGACTCTTCGAATTTCGGTACTATGCCCAACCAGCTCTCGACATCCACCTTTCAGACACTCATATCTTCTCTCATGCTACCAATACCGCTCTTCGGGCTGCATGCGCAACTATCAGCTGCTAGTGTTGACATTCCGGCTTTCACTTATCAACGCTAACTTTCCAACTACGCACGTGGATTCTTGAACTGTTGTTTTCCGCTGTTGCCTCGCGGTACCCACCCTCTGGCTCTGGTTGTGCGACGACAAGGGGTAGGTGAGGATGAGGTGAATACAACAAGGGAGACAGGTGGATGGAATGACAAGCAGCGAGTGAGTACAACGAGAGTTGGTGGGTAAATGCAGCGACGAGCGGCGAGTGAAGATGTGGTGTGTGTAATGAGATGCAGCGTGTGGATAGAACAAGAGGCGGAGGCTGTGTGCAATTATGAGCGATGAGTGGGGACGGCTGGGTGTAACGACGCGTTTGGCACCCAACTATGTAGAATACTGCATGTACATTTAGCTATTAAATGAATTACGAGCATGGATGAAGCGTATGCGTGAGTGAGCTGGTACGTCTACTTAAGTTTGTATTGAACGAGAATTAACTCCATAGCAAGATAAATTCAACTCCCGTAGTAATTCCAAGCTCGAATATGTCTGCTTAGCTGTTGTATTTGTGCACGGTATATACGAAGAAAATATATCATTTAACTATCTATGATACAAATAAAATATATGCTATATAATACTGACTGGGGGCGAGGAGAACGAGGGGCGCACTCGCCCGTCTCCCGTCGTTTGCCACCCACTCACGCTCCTGCCCACTAAACTTGCTGGTCGCTCCACGTGCCCGATACCTGCTCTTGTTGTCTCTTCCACTCACCTCATACCGGCTCTTGTTCTTCCTCCGATATACCCACTGCCTTCGTTTGCTCCCCCTAACCCCGTACGTGCCGCCGTTCCTTTCTTCTCCTCTCTGTCAGAGGTACCTTTGAACAACTTGAAGGACGAGCTATTGGAGTAAGAGATCGAGGAGTTAAATTGTGATGTCGAGGTCTGCTTTGGGCAGTGAAAGGTCGAGAATATGAGATTAGCAGTAAGCTTGATGTGGAGATGGGATTGGGGAGCGGATAGTGCACGTTCAGTGATGATCAACGGTGTAACGATACTTGTTGTCCATCATTGAGCTAAAGTATTGCTGGACAGTGTAATCGAGCTGGTGCCAGTGAGTGAACCTAAATGACTGCTATGGAGCACTAGCTCGACGGATCGTCGTTAAGTAATCAATGCCGAACAGACAGTTCCGCTTCCACTAGTAGACGTCGAGGGTTTTCCATCCAATGAAGGTGGTAGTAGTAACAGCGCTGGAAGCCTCATTGTGCGCTCATGCGAGCTGGGATATGCCGAAGATGCCTGACACCTGATCTGGTCGGACGAGCTCAATTTGTTTCAATAGACCTCGAGGGTAGTATGTGGTGATATCGGCGACAGAATCTGTTTCATGAAAAAGTGGCGAGGACGAACGAGCAGCAGAACCTGCTAATAGAGACGGTTATAAGACGAGAAGTTAGAGGAAATTGGCAGGGATATATACCTCCAGCAGAACTTAGAGCTACTCATTGTTGTCGAAGAACGGGAGATGATGGTAGTTGGAAGGGAAAAAGACGACGGTAAAAAGCTGTTGAGCAATATTTGTCATTGAACTCCCTCAATTCGGGTGGTAGTATTTAGCTTCCATGACGCCGCTAAACAAAAAAACCCATGAAGTACGAGATACCGGGTGTACTTATCAGAAGGTTGGTAGAGTTACATGTGGGTGGATGTGGGTCCACCCACATCTTGTCCCTTTTAGATTCCTTGAGCGTTTATTGTAGCTGTTCCTGTAACGATAGACATTGTCTGGATTTGATGTTTATTCAAATCTGAACAAATACTGCCTATTTTTGGAAATGAGAAGGGTCGTTATGCACTAGCCGCATCCACTGCTCACTAGCGCTCACTGATGACAACCCGCTCCAGCTCGTGGCGGTTGGAAATGGCATACCACATATATAATAGCATGCCCTGCAGTTCGAATCGTCTCATGATATTAGCAGGTATGTGACGATTTCTGGGCATCGTATAGAGATAGATTGAGAGAGCGAGTACGGTGGGGGTATCATTTAATATTGAAAGCGTTCCTTGGGGTGGAAGTTTGGAGCAAAGTGGGCTGGGGCTTCCAAAATGGGTATTATTTGTTCGGATTCGAACAAACATCAAAATTTGGACACTGTCTGTATCGTTGCAGGAACAGCTGTCACAAAAACAACGATAAAGCACAAGATCGTCGATCGCCAGTCACCAGCAACGCTCAAGCATTCCAATTAAGTTCCAATAATACAAAGAAACACGCCCTTCACTTCGGAATAGATCATTTGTCACCCTGATAAGTCATGAACACACAGGCACCCACCAAAGATTACCCTCTCTTACCTCGTTTATGGTTTTCTGTACGAAAAGTGTGGCTCATTTTTGACCCTAGAAGTCTGCGTGGCATGTTGCGGTGTGCATGTTTGGTGTTGTGCGAATTTAGTTAGTCACTTGGTCATGTGATAATAACCCACTAGGCGCCTTGCGCTCGCTCCTAGTGTCTAGATTCCCACTGAACTTGACGTTGTCCTCCACTATTGCTCGTCATCGGCGTCGTTCGACCTTCAACTGGTCAAATACCCTGTAAGTTGCGCTGTCACCTGTGCGCTAATTGTACCTGTGCTGAGCTCCTGTGTACAATCAAGGTGTACATTGCCGCGGAGTAGTTCAATATGAGTGAGGGGATAAATGAATATCGAGCACAAGGTAAGTCTTACTAACTTACTCCTCGTGATACGTATAATGACCGTCGTATGTTCTCTCTCAGCTAAGATGTATCTTCGACTAGCTGCGAGTCAAGATGCCACTCATATCGCAGACCGTACCTCTGCCCCGAGATGTCATCCTGGTACCCGTAAACAGGTTCTGGACATCATCAACAGGTGGTTCACAGCCGACTCGCCTCGCTCATCTGTTCTTTGGCTTACTGGACCATCTGGGTCAGGAAAATCCGCCATTGCGCAGACCGTAACAGAAAACTTGAACGAAAGTATGATCGGAAGCTTCTTCTTCACTCGTAGACTGAGCGGGCGTTCGACTGGGAAGCACGTTATTGCTACGCTTGCATTAGAGGCCCTTTACTTGGAGCCAGCAGTCGAGAAGTACATATTAGCCGCCATGATGGACGATCCTTTTCTACTTAGTAGGCCCCTGGAGCACCAAATGCAGAAACTATTCATCGGACCTCTTCTGTCTCTCAGAACGATGAAACGGTACCTATTAGTCGTTGATGGTATTGAAGAATGTCTAGGATGGCGTGAACAACAAGCTATTTTGTCGCTCTTTGGAAATATGACCTCATGTCGAGATTTGCCAGTTTTTCTCTTAATCACTTCTCCTGACGACAAACGCTTCGTCGATGCATTCTCATCCTTGTTTCCCAGGGACATCGCCCTTCACATCAACCTAGATGATTCTTTCAATCCTGCTGTCGACATTCGCTTACTCATTTATGAAGGTTTCGACCGTCTCTACAAGGATAATAAAATGCGTATAGACAGTGCTGGTGTGCCATGGCCTCCAATAGATACTATCAACGCTTTGGTCGATAGATCGTCAGGGCTTTTCATCTTCGCCGAGATGGCTCTTAAATTCATTGACGCTCCTAGCGGATCTCAGGATCCTATTACAGAGACCTCCCGTCTCATGGAGTTTTGGAATAATATTTCTCTTAGTGTACCAGGTTCGCGGCCATTCCATGATCTAGACATCTTATACCAAGAGATATTATCGCGGGCGAAGGACAAACAGATCACTGCTCTTTCATTCTCCGCCTTGTCGGTGATTGATAACAAGTGGTCAACAACCTATGAAGCAATAGCAAGGCTGGCTCTCTGCAACTTAGAGCAAGACACGACTGTAAAACGAACTTTCCAGCTTACGTATCCATTAGTCCAAAGTCTCAGATGGCGCGAGATGTACGATATTCAAGTTCAACATATATCAGTTTATGAATTTTTAGGAGACCATGCTCGGGCAGGTCCTTTCTTCGTCGATTCCGCAGTTATACACTCAGCCCTTGCACGTGGATGTTTGAAAGTTGTTGCACAATTTAAGTCCAACCCTCCTACGGAAGAGTGAGTCTTGGTCTTATGATATATGCTCAGGATGCAGTATTAATGTTTGTTTAACAACCTAGCAATAAGCCACCAGTGGTGGATTACGCATATTTGCACTGGGTTTATCATCTCATGCACTCAGACCCATCGAATGAATTGCTGCGGGACATTTATGATCTTGACGTGAAATCCCTCATTTGGGAGCTTGCCTGTCCGCGGCGCTATTTTTCTTCCCGAATATCCCCGCCGCTAAATCGTACCTGGCCCCTTTCCCAATCTTGGCACCAGACTAAAATCAGATATCTGCATGGAATCCCGAGATCTTGTGCTTACTTGTCTCCGTTTCTTCATGCAGTTACCCAATAATTCATAATAACAATTGTATTATATCGTTCAGTTGTTGTTATACAGATTAGGTAACATGATCCCGCACGAAAGAATTAATGATTGAATCCGGGCGACTTTCAGAAAGGTTATTTCAAGCCGCTGTCCTGTGTAATCGGCGCATTTGCACCAAGCATCAGGGCCTAAGTACTGACGTGAGAGTGGTAACGAACTGTCAGGAATAGCACTGCTTACGGTGGCATAATCTTTGATCGGGGTGTAACCGTGCTTTTGTACTTTCAATTGAATGCGCTGTTCGGGCGTAGATCGGGAGAAGTAACTACTTCTGTGAAAAGATCATTTGCTTCACGTTACATAAAAGCTGTATACACTTGCTGCTGAAAACACCCTCCGATAAATATCCTCCGCTCATTTGTTTCGCTCAACGTTTAATTTCTTTTTTTTTTTCTCGTCACTGCGTCGCCATTGGCGATTTCCCCTAATGGCATCATCCGCAACAGCCTTCACCGCTGGGAGCAATAGTACAATAATTTCTTCTACTATCCACAATGTTGGCCGTGACCTGACTATTCATAACTCCTACAGTAGGTTTTTTTATACTGTCAAACTTTCTCTCTTATACCAATTTTGATTTCTGCGCCAGGTTTCTCACCTTTGAGGGAGCATATTCAGTTAGACGTTCTCTACAATTCGGCCTCGCGTAGCCAAGTACGGACATGTCATGAAGGGACTCGGATAGCTGTTCGTCATGAGATCATGAGCTGGACTCGTGACTCCCTTGGAAAACCCGTCCTTTTCGTTGAAGGTCCCACAGGTGCAGGAAAGACGACTATCGCACAGACAATCGCATACCAGTCTGAGGCGGAATGTTCTCTTGCTGCAACTTATTTCTATCCCGCTCGACGCCAATTACACGACAATACGCAATTGATTCACGAGCAGACTTGGTTTGTTCCAACGATTATTTTGCAGATAGCATCAAAAATAGCCCCTCTATCCCAAATAATCACGAAGATCTTATCTGAGGACGCATTTATTGGACGTAAAAATTTAGAGAGCCAGTTCACAGAAATGGTTGTCCAGCCTATTCTGGCCCTTGAATGGACGGAGAGCTTTCCAAAGGTCGTTCTTGTTGACGGTCTGGATAACTGTCCACTGCCGGTGATTCGCATGATCATTCTCGCCATTGGAAACGCTGTCGAGCAATATAATCTACCGCTGCGCTTTCTATTTTTTACACAGTCGAATCCTGAGATACTGAAGATGATCAATAATCTCTTAAAACCTCAGATCGTTCGACACCTCCGTTTAGACTCGACTTTTGATCCAGAAAGTGACGTACGGCGTTTCTTGATTGACGAACTCAATTCCATCTATAACGACCACGAATTATTCAATCGTGGAGTTAAATTACCTTGGCCAACCGTTGATCGCATTGAGCTATTGGTTAGAAAGTCGTCGGGACAGTTCACCTACGCCGCCCTCGTTGTTCACTATGTCGGGAAAAAGGACGATGGGAAGACGTTAGAAAGGCTAGAATCCATTTTTAGGTATTATGATACCGACACCACTCCAGCCAACGAGTCCGATAATTCTTTCAGCAACATCGAGAACGAAAAATCACTAGAACATCTATCTCCAGTGGACACTCAATATAACGAATTATTTGAAAACATACCATGCGACGAGGAGAGGAAAAACATCTTAGTGATTTTAGGTTCTCTTGCTGTCATAGAAGAGGATGGCTATTTCCCATCAAATCGCCTCTTGGACGGGCTATTGAGCTACTGCGGGGGAACAGAAAAGGCTCTCAGAGATATGTACTCAGTTCTTAGCGTTCCTGATACTACTAATCCAGAAGAACGGGTAAAAATACTTCAAGAAACACTTATTGACTATTTAAGCGACATCAGGCGTTCTGGAAGCTTTCATTTAAAGAGAGCAGAGATCCACGGAGAACTTGCTGTTGGTTGTTTGAAATTAGTTCATGCAGGACTCAAGAACAGGTTGTAACTCAATATTAACAGAATATCCAATATTCTGATGCAACAGCCTTAATTACAGATCCGAGCTTTCTAATAGCGAGGCAGACTATGTCTGGAAAACATGGATGCGACATCTATCTCTCGCACATAAATCCAACGACTTCCTTGAAATATTGAAAAAATCGATTTCGCTTGGAGGAGCATTCGCTTCAACGCGTAGTCTATATGGTATTACGAAATCGTTTTGTGAAGATTTAGAAAGCCTTTCAGAGTCCTGTACGGTATGTCAAACAAAATCGATGCAATAAAGTAAGGTCTACTTGAACTTAACACAAAATATATTAGCATTCAGAGAATCTACCGATGTCGCCGATACAAAAATGGTTTGTTGAAGAAGTCGGCGACCAGCGACAACATGTGTTTAAGACTCTGTTTCAACAATGGCAACTCACAAAAGATCAGAGATTTGTCCTTGCAAAGATAGGAATTCTACGTAGAGAGATGTCTACCGGTCAGATCTTGTGGTTTTTAAATATGCTCCAGCCTGGTATTAAAAGTGCGGAAATCATATCCTCCTTTGATTCTAGATTGGTTTGGGCATCTCAGGGAACCAGGAATATGTGCTACTACGTGTCGAAGCCTCTTTTCCGTTTTATTACGGGAGCCCGTGCACTACCTGAGCCCAAACTGGACCTCGCTATCCATCATGCTGAGATGGCTGTCTGCTGCATGAATATTGCACTGTCGTACTGGAGAAAGCAGTCAAAAGTGCGTTCAAAACCATATGCAGCGCGAGAGATATGCAGCCAAAAGGACTTATTGTTTATATCATCACGTAATAAATATGTTCTTCCCCCACCTCTTAATTTTCCATCTGACATGTACGCAACCGTCTTTCTCCCCCTTACATGCATCAATAACTAATTCCAACCGCTCTCTATTTCGCAGATCGGCGGCTATAGTTCCATACGCAAACGATTACTGGTGTTATCATTTGTCGAACTCGTTGTTCACTCGGGAGCTAAGTAACTGGTTCGAACAAAACCACTCAGAATTCCATGGTATATTGTTGTCTGCGCCACAGTCAGACGAGTATCAGGCAGCAATGGCCTGGGTCTCAGTATGGCGCTGTTCTATAAATATGCTAATCAATACTTACAATACGTATGTACAGGAACATTTACCAGATTTGCCTCAATCTGTTTCAGAGTTATTCAAGGACATAGCTAGCTCACAATCAATTTGTGGTGAGACAGAAGCAATTGCCCCATTATCGCCGCCACCTCCTTCAGTGTCTACGTTCGCAACGATAGAAACATTACGGAGCATATTCTCCGCGTTATCGCCCTTCAAATGACCTGAACACATACTCAGATTCATTCATATTACTGGATCCCTTGATCGAACTACTTAATGAATTGTAGTGATTATCTTTTAGTGTAACACAGAAGCTTATAGATTTAGTCAAACCAATCTCCTCATAGAGGAAATATGAATATTTAACGTTCCAGATGAAATAACAGGCTTGGAAGAGGCATAACATAAACGGTAAACCCCTGGCTCACATGGGAAGATTCCAGGAGGAGGAAGGTATTTAATCTTCAAACATACTGGAGCCTATCTAACGGTGGTGCATTTAGTTCAATGCACACAAAAGAGTGTGGATGAATGACGCACCTCGTTCCATCAGTAAATCGTTGAAAATCTGATGAGGGGTTATGATCGCCCGAAATGAGTTACAATGTGCTGTAAGGCGTATGATGTAACTGTAAGATTGCAGGGGGGGTTATAACGCTAGATATGCGCATATATGATCGTAAGGTGTTTCACAATGTTGATGGCATTTCGCAATCTCTCACAATCCGCGAGGCCATTTATAACCTTTTATAATCTACGAGACTATTCACAACCTTTTGTCAGCATTGGAGAAACTGATGAGACAATGTCTGCATTATGGCGCCTCATGATCTTAAGGAATAATTACAATGGCTATACTATGCCTTACTATTGGAATAGATGCTCATGAGTCATTAAAATAATATTTACATTTCATAATGCTATTGCGCAGCTAACAGTATATTCATGACAATGTATTATATCTATTAGTTGTAGGCGAATACAGGTTATACTAAACAATCCCTGCCAATCCAGCTAAGCAGGAGCTGCATTTTTGCGAGCGGCACGTTGAGCTGCTAATTCCTGTCGTGTCTTGCTTGTGCCAATTGCCCCCGAAGGTGCTGCAGCCGGAAAGATCTGTCTATAGGATCAACAACATTAATAATGAGTTAAAACATGAAGAACTGTGCGCCACTTACTTATTCCACCACTTCAACAGATTTTGAACATGTTTTGCTGATTCCGGGTCATCGTCGACATCGTCAAAGAAGTCAACGATGTAATAATAGCACTTAGGGTTATTGGGGACATGTAGGGCTGAGAATAGGGTTGATTATGACAGCAAGAAAGGGGACTAGGGTGGGCTTGGGTGCT
>JASFCX010000151.1:0-18785 GCA_036937015.1 Crucibulum parvulum | reverse complement strand
CCATTTCATCAGCATGCTTGTTTCAGTACTCTTGGTATACAAAAGTATAGGGTATGTAGTATGGTTATACATGTTCCAAACAAAGATATATAATTTGGGTCGATCATGGATGCATCATACTAGAATCGAGGAAAGCATCGAGCTCACACGTTTGATTTGCTTTGTGAGAAGCTAGTATCGCAGTGAAAGCAATAGCAGAACTTAACTGGGTGTAGAATGCTGAGGATCATAACCTAGATTTGAAAGGATTAGGACGTACCAAAACAAGCCCCGAGTCCACACTTCACCCGATATATCGAGAGTCAACTCTCAGCTATCACCAAGGTTTTGGCTTTACAATCATCCCATCGATCTATGATAAGGACCAAAATTGTCGAAATTGATATAATAAAATATAAAGATGTAACGATGAGGAGGTCATAGCTACTGCTTCGTCACCTTCGTCACCTGTATCACCGTAGGAGCGAAAATGGTCGTGATGCTTCTATCGATAGGACGTTCTATATTTATTCCCAGGTTGACATGTGCAAGAAGCCGCCACTGTGTATCTCAGATTATCATAAATGCCATTATATAAAGCGACTATCTTACCTCCCTGTACGGGAATGTCGAGAGAAGTAGTCAAAATCGATATTCACTGTCATGACATGTGAGAATACCGCTGATATGCATCCATCAAAACGGAGGAAATCATACCTGCCAATGCCAGGCAGAGCTATATATAATTAACGTCAGCGATGCTTAATCGATGTATAGAAGGGAAAGCTTACTGCACGTTCGTCGAGATCTAGATTGCAGAGAACCGTCTGAGACGAAGGTTTAGAAGGATGATCAGGTCCACGTTCACTTGGGCCGAATTGGACAGAGTATCGACCTAGGACGCTCCGTTCAAGAAAGCACATGATGTTCCCGCGATAGTACATACCAGTGTCTGTGAATATCTAGAGTAAATACAGATTGAGAATCATTATTTCGATAGAAAATCAAGAAGACATTGTCGTACTTCACGACCGAAGCCTCGGAAAGCTCGACTAATAAATGCGATCTCTTCCCCGCGGGCGTCATGGAGTCGAAAATCCCAAGCCAAGAACCCGGAATCTACTTTTGCAAATTGTGTATAGGTATCTGGTAGCGGTTCCGGCTGCGGTTCCGATGCTAACGACAAAACACGTTGAGTGCTTTGCCTAGGAAAGGTGGCAGGTCAGTATTCTAGATGAAGAGCTCCCTCCTAATAAGTCACCTAAGGAACAGGTCATAACGCCGGCGCCACGGATGCCAAATCTGCTGGACTTCTCCAAAGGTATCAAGGACAGGTTCCCCTTCTGAAGTGTACTCTGAGAAATCTTTAAGGCGCTGCACAAACATTCTCGAATTAATCCATGCAAATGGTCTTCGAACCTAAAGTGCTATTAGCTTATGTTAAAGGAGGTCGAAGCTTCGACATGCCCATAGAATAGGTGTTCCCTGGAGATCTAGTATCACTGCTCGGAAAGGTCGGTGCGTCGCGAAAGCTTGACGCGCCATTATCGCAAGGAATCCTTTCGGCTCTTCCGCGATGAATCCGAGGGCCTCGCCTGCTTTGTTACCTGAACAAGATCAGATAAAAGTTCGCGTATATGAATGAGAGCATATGCTAGCACACTTATAGAGTATTTATTGGACTGCTCGAATCCGACAAATATGTTCAACATTTCAAGCTGCCTGAGAAGGATACATAACATAGAAGCTGCGCTATAAACACATAACGTACCTTTCAATAATTAAAGTATCGTTCTGAAGTAAAAGCTTCCGTAACCCGTTCTCGGGTGGGTTCGTAGGCGGACGTTGCGAAGTATGCCAGAGCTGAGATTCTTCATCCGATGCGTTGGCTTCCGTTTGAATAATAGGTTGTAGGTGACCGCTGGAGTGAGGAGTATTCTTGCGTCGGGCTCTGCCAGAGCCTGTTGTACGCGTCGGGAAACGAGACATGCTATATGTTCGGTATGGTGACGAAAGGGATTGCAATCGAGAAATATTCTTCAACATTAAAAAATTCTATGTTTGACAGACTTCCTTTGGTTTTATGATAAGAAACTAGACAAGGTGGTTCAAGTGCTCACTACTTTTGAGCTGACCAATATAGGCTTATACCGCACGTCGGCTCGCCGGAGTCCGGGTATATGTAGTCACATGACGTAAAATACTTTACAAGCCCAGTGACGGAGCGCTAACTTGGACTAGCCTCTCCGGGAACTTCACTGGCATCCTCTCAACCTTTTATACTTGGTGAAGGCCTTCATACATTTCGTTCCACTTAGGAGATTCTGTTTTCATATTTCTTCACATATTATCTGTTCTCGTTGCATCTTGCACAATTTGCCACCGCTTGCATAAGTGCTTAAGCCGCTCAACTTCACGCTTCATCTCAAGTCATGCATCGACAACGAAAGATCTTGCCTGCGGTTCGGCGTGCTTGCTCACAGTCTCGGTTTGTCGTGACTGCTGCTAAACTAAAGGTATATAATTCTTATTCTTAAACCCTAGGTTTACTCAAGTCTTTGATAGTCCAACGGCCCTCGTCAAGGTGTAGATTCAGATGCGTCCGTTAATCTGGAGAAATGGGCGCGTCCTACTCCACTCCATAGACCAACACCTTCAAACACAACTTGGTCCTCCGATCCAAGTTTAGCATTGCAACACAGCCCATTGAGCGTGCCAGCATCCAATGCTGGAAATAGAGCCACACCTTTCGCGTCTTCAATCGACAAAGGGGCAAAAGTTCTCCCTACACCTAAAGCCTGGGCAAAGTCTCCTCCAACCAACAATGTTCGACAGCAAGGATTGAACAAAGCTGCCACTCCCGCTAACACTGGGAAATGGGCGCGCCCCTCTCTCTCAAGATCACAGGCGGAACGAAGTCGAACTGAACCCCCTGCATCCTCTCTCCGAACCACCCCTTCATCCGCTCAGAAGTTCCGCTTTCAGCGTGATGCGGCTCCTCACGAATCCATATTACGAACTAGTCCACACCAGCGCACTACGAATAACTTCTCCAAAAGTGACCATGACCGTCACCCAGCTACCGCACAACTGCAAACATCGAGTCGGCCAGTTTCCCGGACACAGGATTGCCAGCAACTTCGGGAAACCCCTCAGGAATCTAATGTGCGGATACCTGACTCAGCTGAATCTGAGTCAGAGTCAAGTAGTCGTAATAGACGAGGCCGTGACGTCTTCAAGCAGCGGGGGTCACTTCTGAATGCAACTCCAGACCAAACTCCGTTCTCGCATCGTACAAAAAACATGGCCGAAAAAGCAGATACGGCTTTAAGTAAGAAGTCAAAAAAGCCTATGGAAATTCGTGCCCGTGCCGATGTATACATCCCAACTACTGTTTCTGTGGGACAGTTGGCCAGATTGTTAAATATTCGACTAGGCAATTCATCTCTGTTCCAAATAGGATGCGCGTAATACTGATGATTTGCTAGACCGCTTACAAAATAAGATGAAGCGTTCAGGAATGGCCGATGAAGCATCTTATGACCACGGTCTGTCCCGTCATCTTTGCGACGTCGTTATCCGGGAATACCTAAAATAATTTTATTATCAGTGCTAACATCCGATTACGCTGTGCTTTTGGCTGAAGAATTTGGACGCAATGCGATTATAAACGACGAAGCAGCATTTAATCTCCATCCTCCGTTAGTACGAGTGATTCTTCTCTTTAACAGCGACGACTGACAGTGTCAGTAGAACTTCCCATTCCGAGCCAAGCACACTTCCCTCGCGTCCTCCAGTGGTAACAATAATGGGCCACGTTGACCATGGTAAAACCACGTTACTCGATACCCTTAGATCATCGTCCATAGCGAAAGGTGAAGCTGGTGGAATAACACAGCACATCGGCGCATTTTCAGTACCCGTACCTGATGCCACAGGCGAAGGGCCACGCTCAATCACTTTTCTGGATACACCAGGGCATGCAGCCTTTTCTGCTATGCGCGCTCGCGGTGCTGGCGTGACCGATATAGTCGTTCTCGTTGTCGCTGCAGACGATGGTATCATGCCGCAAACCAGAGAAATCATTAATCTGATCAAACAGGATACCAGCAGTATTGGACTTGTCGTTGCCGTTAATAAGGTTGACAAACCTGATGCTGATACCGTAAGTATTAAATACCTCGATGAACTATTGCCCTAACACCCGAAGCAGGAATCTGTGGAACATGCATTGCTGTCAGAAGGTATACAATTAGAGGTTTTTGGTGGCGATATTCCCTCAGTACATGTCTCTGGGTTGACTGGTCAAGGACTTCCTAATCTAGTGGAAACGTTATCTGTGATGGCGGAGATGCAAGATCTTCGAGCTGAACGGGATGGCCCTGTGTATGGACATATTCTCGAATCCAAAATGCAGAAAGGTCTTGGGTATGTCTTTGATTTTACACTGTTGGTCTATACTAATATCTCTTAGTCCTGTTGCAACCGTTTTGATCAGTCGAGGTTGTCTAAAGCCTGGGTCTCATATCATTAGTGGCGTCAGCCAGGCAAAAGTAAGGGCAATGGCTGACACCTCCGGATTGACGGTCAAAGCAGCTTATCCAGGGATGGCCGTCACTGTATCTGGGTGGAAATCTATACCCAAGGCAGGTGATGATGTGATCCAAGGCTCAGAGAACGACGTTAAAAAGGCTCTTACAAATCGTATTCGCCAAGCAGCAATCGATACCACACTCGCGGATATTGACGCTATCAACGCTAGCAGACGACAGGAACGAGAAACGCGCGAACTAGATCCTGAATCTGAACAGAAGAAATCCACTGACGACGTTAGTCCAAAAGAGCTAAGGCTAATCATAAAAGCAGACGTGAGCGGTAGTGCAGAGGCCGTGCAAGGTGCTTTGCAAGGCATTGGTAATAAAGAAGCAATGACCAAGATTGTTTCATTTGGTGTGGGCGATATCTCAGAATCGGATATCATGATGGCGAAGGCAGCAAATGGTAAAGTTACGGCATCCCATTCCAGCTTATATCTCATACCAAAGTTTGTGTAGCGACGGTAATTGGCTTTTCTGTAGCATGTCCGCGAGCAATCGAGACACTCGCCATCCAGAATGAAGTCCCAATTTATGTGTCGACCATCATTTATCGTCTCATGGAAGAAGTTCAAAACCGCGTCGTTTCATTGCTGCCTGTCATTACGGAAACGAAAGTAATCGGGGAAGCTACTGTTCTTCAGCTATTCACCATTCAAGTTAAAAACAAGCAAAGTATTACAGTTGCAGGATCTCGGGTCATTAATGGCGTTTTAGAGAAGGTGAAGTTTGCCAGAGTGGTGCGGGACGGGAATATCATTCATGAGGGTTTGCCGTTAATATTATGTTTGTCTGAATCTTGTTCTCAATTATTTTTAGGTTCATTGGATACCATGCGTCATTTGAAGAAAGATGTTACCGAAATACGAAAGGGCTTGGAGTGTGGGCTAAGTCTGGCCCAATTCAGCGACCTTCGTGAAGGCGATTTGATTCAAATGTACGAAAAAATAGAGAAACCAGGCATACTTTAGAGCTACCCGTGAGCTGTCCACTAATATACGAGTTACATTGAAAACGGGTGTGGCTATCCTTCACTGCCTTGCTTTGTTCGAGTCATCGAGGATGATTTCCTTGCCTCCAACAGTCCCGGTACGGCCACCAACACCAAAAGTCAAACTAATTGAACCGAGGTCTCGATTGGTTTGCTCTAATACTGTCCAGCTGCGAGTATCACGCTTGTAAAGCAGAAGTTCCACCTATCATCATATGCTATGAGTACATTGTTTAGGTAGTTGATAAGGTTTCTCACCTTGGTGCCCAATATTTTAAATGCTGATTTCGTGGGGTCTACTGGTCCAAACAAGTTCAGTACCCTAAAAAATCTCTTCTTTCCAGGAAGATATAGGTTTAATGTAACCTATAATTAACAATAAGCTTTTGGTCAATATAGTCTACGGTTTTTATTACCTGCGTGTCGTTAAAGTTTATCCTACTCAGCTCCTTATCGACCTGTTTTGCAAAGACAGATACGTGGACTTCTCCCGGAGTCTGATAATGGTCTATCCTACAATTCACAATCTCTTCACCCTGGAATACATTATGAGATTTTAAGAGGGGTATAAAATAATTCATCTCACTTCGGGCTCCCGAACACGAGAAATAAATACATGACGACCAGTCTTGCAGCCTTTAATCTTCAGAAATTCTTCGAATTCGAGCACTCGGCGTTTGCAACACAAATAACCCTAGCGTAAAGATAGTGAGAAGTCATTACATAAAGGAATATAATATTCTAACGCACCTTACTGCCCTCTCTAAAAATAGGCTACAGAGATATTATTACCAATATAGTGTGAATGGAAGCAGTAGCTTGCATACCTGCAGAGGATGGTAGGTGCATATTGTCCCTTCTCCATCGTCTTTCCTGTTTATTTCGTCACTGATGAAAGATACACCACATCCTTTGCGACGACAGAGAGTGCCGGGTTCGACAGCTACGTTTAGGTCATCCTCTTCTTCCACCAGGGGTACAGGCGTTTCATGACGCTCAGGAGAGAGTGTAGTCAGGAATGAGGATGCTGGGGGTTTATGTACATTACTCCCGTATGTTTCCTTCCCATCCAAGTCAACAGATGGTACAGAAGTAAAACTCGTTGACGCCGACGGAGTCGGTGCTTCGACCTGGGGGACGTTCGTTGTATGTCCAGATACTTCTGTACATCCCTACACGGTCGAAATCAAAACATGGAGGCACGAAATTTGAAAGTAGACTTACTGGTACTTTCATAAATTCATCGAAATCTAGGACTGGTCTATTGACGTCTGAGCAACAAGACCATGATTTGAGACCCTCATGAAACACCTATCGCATAGACTGAAGTAGGTAATTCAAAGGACAACCGCTGAATAGCTGGGCTTACCGGACCTCCTGGATGGTACACACAAGACTCCTGGGCGTTCTCATCAAATGTTCGGCCACATCCTTTCCGTGTGCACCGCGCCATTAAGAAATTTGAAGATATTCGATCTTATTGAATAGGCGTAGATCAAAGTCAAGCAGTTGTAAGTCAATGCTAGTCACAGAAGCAAATTTATCATACCTTTGCAGCTTTGGTCAAAGATTGATGATCGATTCCCTTCGATTCCATGGATTTCGTTAATATTCTTCGAGCCTAGTACATTACGTAACTTCTATGTACATGTTTTATGAAAGCGCTCAAGGTTTCGGCGCCTCAATGTTTCAACAACTACAGCCTACTTGCACTAATAATGCTAATTGTGGAGGCCAGATCCATACATCTCCCACACCAAAAATCCAATGCCCCAAGGTCCAACTCGGCCAAGTGTTCGAAGTCCAAGATACAGCCTTCTGCGTGCTGCGGGTTTGTTGTCTCCTGGAAATAGCACTTGAGAATTACGAAAGAAAACAGTAACACCTTCCGCCTGAACCTTCTGCATTAGTGTCGAGTAAATTGAAGGTTTTTCGCTGTGAGGAGCTAAAACATTTTCGACTGCTATCGCATGCCGGGCCACGTCCCAAGGTCGACACATAAGTTCATAAGATAATCCGGCGATCACCTAGTATTGTGTTAGCAAGACATAGGTAGCGGACATGGTGTCTCTTACACCTCCAGTAATAAGTATGATACCATTTACCGCGCGAGGTAAATACCGATTCCAACCTTGTCCCTGATCCTTATGCCCAGACTCCACGAAACTCTGGACATTCATCTTTACGGCCACACTAAGACGACGTGTAACCTCAAATATCGAGAAAAATGTGGCAAAACCTATGGATATTTCATATAAGAAATATCTCTACAGTATCATGAGACTTACCACAAATATCTTTAGCACACCCCCAACCCCATCCATTCCATCCGTGACCTGCCATGTCTCTTACCTCGTTCATCCAGCTTCTCAAATGCCGGATATCTTCCCATTTCCGTTGTATCGGAATAGCGGAAGAATCTGCTTTACGAAAGACTTCTTTCCAGGCATGAGACCACGAGTGCCGCGGTGAGCCTCCTTCCATGAGCAATCGCACATTTTCAACCGGTGCTGCTGCCAAAGCCTGCATTCCACCTGCAAGCCCCCCAGATACCGCAGCTAGGAATATGGGATGGTTCCCAGTGTACTGTCCCAAAGTACTATGAGCCTCAGCATAGCCTGTCCACAGAATGGCTCCGAGCAGGGCATTTACTGCCATAGGAGGTATAAAGTGCTTTGGTATGATTTCGAACTGTTTGCAGTGTCAGAAGAGGGCTATTTTATAGAGCTAGTGATGTTCCACTGACACCTTGAAGCTTGAAGAGAGACAAGATATATTGAGGTGATAGCGAAGCTCCTTGAGAAGTAGCAAGACTACGAAGTGAGTGCCACCCACTAACTACCAAAAGCTTCAAAAAAAACTATATTATTTTATATATACGAGCCGGCGCACCTTTAGATGGACGGAACAATCGTACTGGGCGAGAAAAATACAGAGCGAGACTCCGTGTCGCTGTTCGGGCTATTGCCGTCTGTACACCACCCTCATACTTTGTATCTTTAACATAGTAATGGCCATAAGTATAGGGTAGGTACTAAAGCAAAGAATTGGTTACCAGACTTTGCGACATCATTAAAGATGTTCATGCAACTTGCAAGTAGTAGCAACGGACTGAAGCTAAGGCGCCAAACGTAGAAACTATAAGGCCATTGCCCTTTAACCCAAACAAACCATGCAATTATGTAAACACCTTGAACTTCAAACCTTTCAAAATCGAAGCTTCCACCTGAATGTATGCAACAAATTGCCTTCGTCAATTACTCTCCAATGCCTGGTCTACCCGAAAGAACTTGTACCCTCAAGGATTTCTTATTTTTAAAGAATTCCTGTCTTTGAAGGAACAGCAAGTACTCCTTACGAGCTCACTGCGTAAGCTCGATGATACCGAATCTAGACACGCCCGTAGGCGACGAAAACTACATTCGGCCAACACAGCAACAAACCTAACTTCACTCGAAGGCATTTTTCTTCCTGATGAATTCTATGAGTTTCAAGAAGTGCGTTTATGTCTACTTACTGCCACCCCAGTATAATGACATAGTGTTATTAGGGTCATTACGATGGTGTCATTCATCATTATCGTGAAATACATCTGAGTTCTTGGCCTGAAGACGAAATTGAAGGATTATCACCTATCTTGGAACGCATATACGCGCTTTGTCCTACGAGAGATGTTCAAACGCACCTGTTACATCTGGCGTCGTATGGGCGGATCCTTCCTCACACTGACAATGTATCGGCTAGTGGTTCGTGGATAATGGGGGTCAGTCTTGGCGATGAAAGAGTCTTGCGAATGGAAAGTGTGGACAGCTCCTTTGATGTTATGCTGCCTTCTGGGAGCGTATATCTGCAACGGTAATGGTCTCTGATATTGGTCGCACAGAGCACTGAAGCACAAAATTTCGCTAGTGACGAAGTCAGATATAACTTTAAACACTCAATTGTAACTGATACCAACCGTCATCATACCCAGCGACTAAGTATCATGATTAGGGTATGTTTTGTCATTAGCCACGTTGTCACGGATTTATAACGAAATCTTCACAGGATCGATTACCTCTTGGAAACCGAAGCACAGGTCAATAACCACCGGTATTGCAACGTCAAAATATCTTCGTGCAAACGATTCAGTCTCTCATAACCGTTCAGCGATTTTTTGAAAGAATATATTTATAACTTCCTCTAGATCTGTAGATCGATGTTGATCTCGCTTGTTTCATAACAGAATGACACAAGAGGACATGTTCTTATAAGCATTCTAGTTCTTCCTCATTAGTAAATTGTGTGGTATACATAGCAGGGATCGGCATTTAGGTTCTAATTGTTGGCTTCCGCGGCTCAATGCGGCATCTCTTACTTGGTGTGCTTCCGCGATCTTGATCAACGTCCAACCCCAGTCTTAGAACAAAGGTGAGGATGATCTGGAAGAGTATGCAACTGCGCTTTATCTCAGCATTTCTCTATGAAAGTAAATCTCGTTAGAGCCATTCGCTCTAGACTTCGACGTTACTGGTCAATTTGAATAATATGAGGTACCGTGCTAACGTCACCACCACCCCCCACAAACGTCTTAAAGAAATCATGATCAGAGAAGAAGACTAAAGAGCCCATAAAGAATCAGGGTCTCGCTTAGGTGCAATCTATATTGGAATCTCGGTAGTTATCAGCATTGAGCGAGAAGGTCTTCATGTGGTCGATCTCCGATCTATTATCATTGTATAGGCAAGAAGGTCTCGAATGCATGGTAAACCTCCAGGCTTCACCCCGAATTACGCTCTTGCGAGACCGAGATTCGTTGACAACATGGGGAATGATGACATGAGGCTAATGAGGGGACAAATCCTGTCAGACACAAAAAGTCGGTCACGTCGATCGTACCAAGGGTTAACTATCATTATGTGCGTTGATTCTATTTTTTCCAAGGTCACGTTTAGATGACGCTCGATGATTTAGCCTTGGTAAGGGGTACATAATATAAATTTACTAGTGATGTAATGTAAAGTTATGGAGGCAGTAAATGCATAAAGTACACAACTCGATAGGTGGTATAGCCATGTAGACGAGTCTAGTCTATGTGGAAGCCTCGATACTTGTAAACTCTAAGTTACTTTAGTAACGCCTGCGGCCCTGAGATTATCTTCATATTTGGTAGTTAAACTGAAAAGAAACAAAACTTACGGTAGGTGGACTGTAGTACCACTATCTTCCCTAATAGTCAGCACTTGCGTGCCCTGACAAGAAATGATAACGACTTGAATATACATTCTGACTACATAATTAAGCAACCTACATCGGGCATACGACTTGAAGATTGGACTGTTCCATAGACAATTTGTCCATTAGCCGCCCAGTAGAAAACCCGTGTTCCAGTCTATTATATGATAAGTACTAGGTAACTATAATAATGAGGTAGTGTACGGACAGGGAATGCGTTCATAGCCAAAATAGTAGGGGTAGTGGGATTGGTTAGGACCAGTGCAAGCAGAGATGAAAATTTAAAAAACATAGTGTTCACCGTCCTAGTCTCATTATATACCCACAGAAAAGAAAAATTCGACTGATCGAGGTGTTCGTGAAGTTCACAGGAGTAGAAGCAGCCGGTGATAGGAATTTCTAAGGTTTCCAAGAAGCGAATGGCATCCTGATACGCATGGACACAGCAAAGAAATGACCAACACAAGGCGAATCGACAATGATTCTGAGAAGACTTGAAGTTGAAAAGACCGACGGCACTACTAGTGATCTCATGTAGGAGCAGTAGAGAATATTCGCACCCGTCGTAATTTGACGACTTGGAAACTACTTCCAGAGGGAAAAGGTGCGGAAGGGCTGTCCGAGATGTTGGATCAAATACATGGATCTTAACGCGATCGGAATTAGGTGACAAGCTGCAGAATGACTGAAGAGAACGAGCACTTAGGTTGTAGAAAAGGTACAAGCCGATCACAACAGTTCCACGTAATCGATACGCGAGGCAGAAAAGATCCAAGTGAAGGATATAGTTCACATGCACGCGCTTCAGATGTGGCATGTATGGCACGCATTTCATGTCCAAGTTCCAAGATAAATCATTAATAGACGGTTAGCTAGAAGCCTAGATGAGTTGATTTTGACGCTGATCCTCGGAGGTGGAACGGCGCACTTGGAAAACCTTCCAGGATTTAAGGATAGACAATCCGAAGTCGGCCTCCGACAATCCGCACCGGAATCGGCGGACTGATAGACAATGCTGTAAAGGTTTCAGCCAGAATAAACCTGATAGTAGCTCTTGAAATCGCCTAGTGTTCTTCAACAGATTTCAACGTTTGAACCTGAACGGCCATCGAAACCCTAGCTCTTCGCGGTATGAGCACGTTGTACTGTGCAGCGATGGCCATATTTGTATTTGTTATTGAACAACGCGTCTTACACTTTCAATTTGGAATTTCCGTAGTGTTTGACACAGCTTAGTACTGCATTGAAGACGGTGCTACTGCGTGAACTACTGCAATCTTTACGATCGTGTTGAACAACCTCAGGTCCATTTCTGTCGTATCGAAGTTGGTAGTCTCCAAAGTTCATGCCTGCCCCCTCTGGTTCCAAACCTGCTCGTCATGATATGTCTGTTATCTTAGTAACTGGTTCTTACGACCATGAAATCCGTTTCTGGGAGGCTTGGAGTGGCATCTGCTCTAGAACCATTGCTCGGACTGGCGAATCTGGTGTGAGGCCTCTTCTTTCGCTGTTTCAGCAAGAACTGTGTTATTTACTTTTCGTCGTGTTTCAACTGAATGTGTACAGCAGGTTAATCGTCTTGCCATATCACCCGAGTAAGTTATCTTGCTGATGTTTGCGTGAGAGTCCACTCAAATTACATATTTGCAGCAAGCGACTGTTAGCTGCTGCGATTCACAAGAAAGTCAATATCTATGAAATTGCTACTGCCTCCTCCGATCCGGTATGTATTTATATCGTCTGTCCGAGGGTTGGAGCTTACAAGGAATAGCTGGTTACATTTGAAGGTCATACTATGAACGTCACTTCCGTGTCATTTCATAGCGAAGGGAAATGGCTAGTAACAGGGAGTGAGGATGGCACGATCAAGATCTGGGATCTTCGGTAAGTACATTCACTGTATATGCTAGATTGTGTTCATCAAGATCTCGGACTTATTTTTCAGGAGCTCGCATCTTCATCGAACGTATGACAACGGAGCACCTGGTTATTTACTATCTTTCAACGTACTGCCACCGACACTGAATATCATCAATAGTGAACGATGTTTGTATACATCCAAATCAAGGTGAACTTATTTCATGCGACCAAGCAGGAAGTATCAAGCAATGGGATCTTTCTGACAATGTATGTTCTCATGAATTGGTGAGTGGCTACGTGGTTCAACACAGAGCTCTTTTTGACATCGCCGTTCGAGATGTAAGACGCCTGCTGGTGATGTGCCTATACGTTCAGTCAGCCTTGCATCCGATGGGTCCTGCTTAGTCGCTGGCAATAATAAGGTGTGATTACTCCTGCATTCCCCATCTTCAATCATATTGACGAGTTTATCAGGGACAATGTTATGTGTGGAAGGTGAATGAGGAGAACTCTGGTCTGCCGCGGTTTCAAGCAGTGACCAGGTTTTTGGCCCACGCCAAATATCTCACTCGATGCCTTCTTAGTCCAGATGCAAAGTAGAGTCTCTTCTACAATTATTGGGAAGAGTATTTATCCTAGTACAGGTATCTTGCGACATGCTCTGCTGACACTACCGTCAAGATATGGTCAATATCTGCTCACTACGAATTTCGGCACGAGAAAACTCTCATTGGTCATCAGCGCTGGGTCTGGGACTGTGCATTCAGCGCCGATTCCGCATATCTAGTCACAGGTGGGCTCCAATAACCCTACAGAAGTGTTAGCCATCTCAAGCAACATTGTAGCATCGTCAGATCATACTGCTCGCCTTTGGGAGATGGCTTCTGGAGAAACTGTTCGACAGTATAATGGCCACCACAAAGGTTCGTCTTCCCAAACGACAATGCCTTGAGCTCCTTAGTAGGTTACTTAATGCCTTTCATCATAGCGGCTGTGTGTTGCGCTCTGCATGATGGTGCAAGCTGAATCGTTGGCGATCTCTTCCTCGCGTAATGCCGAGTGTTTACCTGAGCCAGTTCCTCGGTAGTCTTTCTTGTCTCGTGTTAAGTCCTCCCAGAATCCGATTCCTCTGTTATAAATCCTCTTTTCTCAAGACGATCTTCCCCTGGAACCGACGAATTTGATACCATAGATTGCAGTAATAGGACCTCGCCTTGATGATACTTTGCAATGTGCCGGCTGCCATCAGATGTTCTGATAATACCTCGAAGACAGTTGCATCGTGGTAGAGGGTGTGAGATCGATTTGAACGATGCGCTCATTATGCCTGCATTCCTCACCCCATGGATGCTAGGTTGCATTCTCCACCGATTGTGAGGCGTGTATTTGAGATAATTGGAACCGTCCTTTAGCTCCTTTGTGAAAGTCACTGTGCTAAGAACGTGTACCTTCTTCGCGTCTCCCGCGGCTCTATAACTCGTCCCAAATCTTAAAACAGAACAATAGCCCCGCAACAGGTTCTATTTTTATGTTCATGGTCGACAAAAACGTGTCTTGCTGTTTCCAATCTGCAGGGTATTCTCAACCTCGACCAATGCGCGTTTGAAAATTTGTCCATTAATTTACCTACTTCCCCAATACGTGTGTGTTCATCAACCACTTGTCATCCAGATTCTTTATCAGCTGTAAGTGACATTGTAACTGTCATTTATTGATCAACTGTTTCATAGACTATAAGTGGATTTATACCATAAAATAAAGTTGAAATAAAGAGTTGCGAAGCGTCTATATATGCAGCAGTATATTAATAACTTGTGATTTACTGGCTAAGAAGGTACACAACGATCCCGCGGTGTCGACTGACGCAAATGAATTTGTCCGGTCCGAGTAGGAGGAAGTGAATATACCTCGACATGTTTACATACATGAAAGAACGATGATGAATGAACTCCATCATTCGCGGTCCGTGAGTACGCCTTTCAGAAAGAGCTAGAACTCTGCAGCTGCTCTACAGTGCTCCATCTGCCAGGCCTGGGGCTCATTGCCATGCTTGAGTTTGTTCCGAGCATTATTGCGGAGATTCAGCGCAGCAGTTATTTTATTCGAAGAGCGCCAAGGAGCGTGGCGAAGCTGGTCGTACCTTTATCTCTAACAGCACATGATTTTTCCAGCAGAATGAATGTCAGTGCTCCCGACTCCGCGTCTAAGACTCTAAGACTGAGGCCGGTGGGCGTTTGATTTTTAATTCGGTTGGAAGCTGCTTGGAATGTTCTGTAGACGAGCATAGGCCAGACCTAATCATTTCCTGCACAGCTGTATCCAGTAGACTACACTAAGCATTCCCCAAGAGTAGACCGCAACATGCACCACAATCAGACGTGCCTGTGGCTAGGCAGCCAGCGCCTATCATATCTCAAGGAGATAACAATTGTGCAGCCAACCAGTGGCCGAGCTTTGATAAGCGATTGATAAACGAAATGATAAACAACTAGGCAAACACGCTGTAGCCAATCATAGTGAACGGATGACTGAATGGCTAAATCGGCCGAGTACCGGGTCATCGGATTTGATCTCATGCGGGACGGCTTCCAAATGGGGAAGTAAGATAAATCACGCACCCCGCTTTTCTCCTGTTTCGCTGCTCACTGCTCTGCTCAGCTGCTCAAGGCTGTTTCCTGACTCTGACAGTGCTCAACCATCGGAGCCGCTCAAAATTTTCTCCCCTCCTAACTGCGCGCATCCTCTTCAGCTCCTTCGTATCCTTCCTTATACGTTTCTGTAGTCCATGGCTAGCATTGTAGACGGCTACAATCCTTCACCAGATTCTTTGCCTCTTGTAGCCGAGTTCGCTTCGCTCGAAAATATCAATGGCTTCAACGCTGTAGAACGTGATGCTACTTCTTGGGCTTCCTCTTTGCCCGCCAACCAGGGTCTCTACTCTAACGAGAATGAGAAAGACTCCTGTGGTGTAGGTTTTATTTGCCATATCAAGGGTGAACAAAGCCATAAAACTGTTTCCGATGCTCGCCAACTTCTTTGCGCCATGACGCACAGAGGCGCTACCGGAGCTGACAGTCGTGACGGGGACGGCGCAGGAGTCATGACCGGCATCCCTCATGACTTTTTCAAGAGGGAGGCTGAGAGAGACATGGGCTGTACCCTTCCTGAACCCGGCGAATATGCCGTCGGTAACGTCTTCTTCAAGCCCAACGATCCCGTTCAGCTGCAAAGCTATCAGAGTGTATTCACCAAAATCGCAGGCGACCTAGGCTTGCGTGTGCTTGGCTGGAGAGAGGTTCCTACTGATGGAACTATTCTCGGTCCAGCAGCCAGCAGCAAAGAGCCTACCATGCTCCAGCCCTTCGTTGTCCTTCGTGAACACTACGGTGACGGAAATGTCAGCCAAGGTGGGATGTTCGACGCGAAGCACTTTGAACGTCAACTGTATGTTCTTCGGAAGCACGCTACTCACAGTATGTTAGTTATTTTTCTATTCCTCTCATGATCACGGAGTTAACCAACAAATGCTGCTCAAAGAACTCTCGCAAAGGGATTTTATGTTTGCTCCCTGTCGTCAAAAAATATTGTTTATAAAGGCCAACTCTCTCCGTCTCAAGTTTACAACTACTACCATGACCTCAATCATGTCCTTTATCGCTCGCACTTTGCACTGGTCCATTCTCGGTTCTCAACCAACACCTTCCCCAGCTGGGATCGTGCTCAGCCGATGAGATACGCAGCTCATAATGGTTCGTGTCGTTGTTTTTGCCTTGCTGACTGGTCTTAATGACGTTGGATTGATTTAGGCGAAATCAACACCGTCCGTGGTAACAAGAATTGGATGCGTGCCCGGGAAGGTGTCCTTTCCTCTAAGCACTTTGGCGAACAGCTCGACCTCCTATACCCCATTATTGAAACCGGAGGCTCTGACTCTGCGGCGTTCGACAATGTATTGGAACTATTAGTTGTCAACGGTGTTATAACATTGCCTGAGGCGGTCATGATGATGATACCAGAAGCCTGGCAGGGCAACGAGAACATGGATCCTCAGAAACGAGCATTTTATAACTGGGCGGCTTGCGTACTAGAACCGTGGGATGGCCCTGCACTCTTCGCTTTCAGTGACGGTCGCTACTGTGGTGCCAATCTTGACCGTAACGGTCTTCGCCCTTGTCGGTTTGTCGTCACAAACGAGGACATAATGGTGTGCGCCTCCGAGGTTGGCGCACTCTACATTCCTCCTGAGAAAGTCGTACAAAAGGGACGTTTGAAACCTGGCCGCATGCTACTCGTGGACACCGTAGAAGGGAGAATTGTCGATGACAAGGAGTTGAAACGCAACACTGCATGCAAGCAGAACTTTGCTTCATGGGTGGAGAGTCATGTACTTACCGTTCCCAACATCATCAAGCGCGTTAGGCGTAGCAATCTCTCCCTTGATCCTGTCCTAGATGAAACTACTCTAAGTACGGACCCGAAGCTGCTTGCATTCGGTTTCACTGTCGAGCAACTGAATCTGCTCATGCTTCCCATGGTGTTGGATGGGAAGGAAGCACTAGGCTCTATGGGTAATGATGCACCCCTAGCAGCAATGGCTACTCAACCCCGTGTCATCTATGATTATTTTCGGCAACTATTTGCTCAAGTCACCAATCCTCCCATTGACCCTATTCGAGAAAGCATTGTCATGTCGTTGGAGGCTTACGTTGGTCCAGAAGGCAACTTGTTGGAAATGAAGCCTGAGCAATGCCATCGCATTGTCCTTCCTTCTCCTCTGATCTCTATCGAGGAGATGAATGCAATGAAGAATTTGAAGACCGCTTATAACACCTGGCCTTCACGCACCATCGATATTACGTTCCCGAAAGCGGAGGGACTCCCGGGCTATCAACTCGCACTCGAGCGAGTGTGCAGCGAAGCTACTCAGGCTATTGATGACGGGGTTAAGGTCGTCATCCTCAGTGATCGTGCTACTGGCCCCTCCCGCGTACCCTTGTCAGCGCTTGTTGCCTGTGGTGGGGTACACCACCATCTTACAGCTCAGAAGAAACGTGCCAAAATCGCTCTTATGGTGGAAACTGCAGAGGCGCGCGAGGTACATCACGTTTGCGTGCTTGTTGGCTACGGTGCCGATGCTGTCTGCCCATGGTTGGTCATGGAAACTATTCATAAAGTAGCGAGGGAAGGACTGTAAGTTCGATTAAGTTCTTTATTTCTTTCGGGGTATTCTAATGGTCTTGTAGTGTTAAAAGTGACAAGTCCATCGACGAACTCATGGATAATTATCGCCATTCAGTTGACAACGGTATCCTTAAAGTGATGTCCAAGATGGGTATTTCGACATTGCAGTCCTACAAGGGTGCTCAAATCTTCGAGATCTTGGGTCTGCATAATGACGTCGTGGATCGCTGCTTCATCGGCACTGCTAGTCGCGTTCAAGGAGCTACTTTCGATCTTCTTGCGATGGACACATTTGAGCTGCACGAGCGCGGATGGCCAAGTCGGGAAACAATCTTGCCTCCTGGAATGCCAGAATCTGGCGAATATCATTGGCGCGATGGTGGAGAGGCGCACATCAATGATCCAGCCGGCATTGCCTCGCTTCAAGACGCTGTCCGAGAGAAGAATCAGACTGCGTATGATGCTTATGCACGCAATGCTAATGAGCAGACTCAAAGCGTACACCTTCGTGGTCTATTGGACTTCCGCTACGAGAATACTACCGCCATCCCTATCGAACAAGTCGAACCTTGGAATGAAATTGTTCGACGCTTCGTTACTGGGGCTATGTCCTATGGTTCTATCTCCATGGAAGCCCATTCCACTCTTGCGGTCGCAATGAATCGCCTAGGCGGAAAATCGAATACTGGAGAAGGTGGGGAGGATGCAGAACGCTCTCACATACTGAGCAATGGGGATACCATGAGGTCGGCCATCAAGCAGATTGCGTCCGGCCGCTTCGGCGTTACTTCAAACTATCTTGCCGATGCAGACGAGCTGCAGATCAAAATGGCTCAGGGGGCAAAACCTGGTGAAGGTGGTGAACTGCCTGGCCACAAGGTATCTGCAAGCATCGCTAGGACTCGTCATTCCACCGCTGGTGTTGGCCTCATTTCTCCACCTCCTCATCATGACATATACTCGAT
>JASFCX010000150.1:2110-18867 GCA_036937015.1 Crucibulum parvulum | reverse complement strand
AGAGAGCGGTAACCGTGGGGATGAGGACGATGAGAGGACGATGAGAGGACAATGTTGATGGTACAGAGGACGGCGCCGGCATGAAGATAACGAGGACGCCAGTAATGCGGGCGATGATGCCAACGCTAGCTCTAGCCGCGGTATGACGCTCCTTATACTGAAAGGGTGATATAACAGAGGTGGTGATGTATCCCATTCGAGCTGATTCGGACATCGACTATACCCTCGGGTTTAGGATTGTGATGCTGGTTGTAAGTTATTGACAGTGCTGCTTGTGGGTAGCAGCCGCAATCAACGTTGACGATACTCCCTGAATTTGTTTTGAATAAGGTTGTCGACTCGAAAATGCAACAGGGCGGTGATGGTAGCGGTAGACGGGATACTACTGGGTCGATGGTGAAGACGCTGCCGTTGGCAATGATCGTACAGACGATGCTCTGGGGATGACCACAATGGCAACAGCTGTGAAGATGATGCTTACATGCAAACGACGAAGAACGCCCTCCAGTGTCCAGCCTCCTACGTTCGTTGGTGTCGTGGTGCTTCATGGTGATCGCAGCGTCGAGGAGCAGCCCCAACAACAGTATCGATGGTGATGTTCTTGGATCTACTGCTGTCAGGAAGATTCCAGGGGAAGATGCAGAAGAAAGATGCGGCGAACAGTTAGAACGATACCGCAAACAACGAGAAGAATTGGACGCACTGTACCAGAGGAAAGTAGGCGTCTACCCTCGATGTGGTACACCTAGACATCCACTCCAGTAGAGGCAGTCCAGAAACACAATCCATACCGACATCCAAACCGTTCCCCTGTATAGAAACAGATGTCGCCCATCCTTGTAAGAAAGGTTTATGTAGCGGCCAACGATAACATCGATCACGCTATTTAGCAGGAAATTGCACAGAGATACGAATGCGAGGATGATACAACCGGCGGAGATGATACCGCGACCAGTTCTGGAGGTGATGAGACGACCAGTAGACGATGAGAGCACACAGGTGCTGTAGGAAGGGATAACGGTGTATTTTTCTGATCGTAGTCGCTCAGATAAACAAAGAAACCTGCCTAGTGGATGCCTCTCAGTACACGATCTTGAAGTTCGCGGAGAGTTGGCGCCCGAGTCGGTGGTGGGTGTAACGGCTCGCACAAAGCGCCTGGATGTATCATCGGGTGCTATATATCCTACGAGCATGGTATGATGTCGATTTGAATGGGAAGCATTGGAGAATCAATAACCGTTGTTTGAACTTCCGGCTAAGATGCTAGCGGTAGGCTAGACAGCGGAAAAGAGGGGACGGAGAAAGACAAAACGACGGACGGGTACTGACGTGTTATTTTCGGGGCTTTAAAATCAAATAGGCACAAATCATATTTCATTGCTGATACCACCCACACTACCTCCTCTTTCTGTTTTTCTCCTTCTCTCTGGTCATCTGAGGTTCTCTGCGCATATTTTAAACCAGATTTGTGGCTTCAATATGATACTATCAACGTATTAGAAATAAACCTGCCGCTATAAGCCAGATCCGTGTCCTTTAAGCTCTCGATCGCGCTCAAATCGCGCTTCCATCCATAGAGCGTCCGTTTGAATATTCACAAATACAACATTCAACGCTTTCAGTTAAAGAAGAATATTCTTGTTATATTCGTGTAAATATCACTCCGGAGATGATAGAATTATACTTTGATTTCTCTTGAATTTTTAGACTATTTTATTTCTCTCTTCTGCAATAAAACATTCTGAGGATACAACTTTCTACCTCCTAGTCCCAACTAGGATCTATTACTTATCAGTTGTATCATTTAAGAAATGTGCTCACCTGCCGAATTAGGAATTCATTTGAGTCTTTGAAACTTGATGGGAGATAGGTGCGCGTTCTACTCCCTTTGATTATCAAACCCAAAACTTTGGCCATAAATTAGTAGTCTATTCGGGCGAGTTCTCTCTTGTGATGTATCGACCAGTGTTTTTTTATGCTCTCATGAGAAGTAACCAGGATCATAGGTACGACCAATGAGACTATCTTGAACCAGTGGTTGCCCTATTCCGCGCCAGCTGTGGAGTATTTAGTGTTGGAATCAAATTTATCAGATATGATACCTGCACAGTATTGAGAATAAACGTTTTGCACCCAATTTTTGCTCACAGATGCTGATGATATTTGATAATTCATGTGATTTGTAAGTTCCTTCTATTCTCCTCGTTGAGCTGTCGAAACATCTATCCTATGTGTTCTTTGCGAGATTTTCTGAAATCAAGCCGTGTCTCTTCACTATATTGTACTGCGGCAGCAGCTCATAATTACGTCCAAACTTCACAGGACTTACAAAGCTCAACATTCAGACGCACGTATAACTTCATGGAGAGCCATTCTTGAAATATTGACTCTTCAGCGATACGTCTGATTCTGAAATTTCACATTTAAGTAAGCCTAATGCTTTAGCAGGGCAAAACAACACAATTTATTCTGGGGTAATCCTGAAATTGTGACAGCTGCTCATGCTGTATAAGTTATGTGCACAGCAACGCAAATTGTACATAGGGCGATTATTCGTTGAAGGCTTCAAATGTAGACATATCCAGGACTGATACGACACCCCGGCGCCCATTTCTTCCATATAAATATCATTTAGCTTGGACGGCGTGGCTCCTCTCTTCTATTGGGGTCGTGTGATGTACCAGCGGCATATCCCATTTACGGCATAAGCGGGACAATCCATAGACAACTTCTCTCTCGCACTTCTTTGTATGCATCACAGTCTTTGACACCCCAGCTGTGGGAACGAGAATGTTTAGCCGACTTACAATGCGCTATCACCTTCTTGAGCTAAATTTGCAGGAGATTAGAAAGGTCTCCAGGTGCTAGTTTATGATTTAGATGAGCGGTCCATCTTCTTCTAATGCCTTTCCTGATGTATGTTTTTACTTGGCGCTCATTATACTTGCGTCTTTCAGAAAAGGCAATCCCCCCCATCATCCACGGACTTTATGAATATTCGAATCGGCGCCACATGCTACCTCCGAGTCCAAATGCGGCTGACAGCGTGAACTAATGTTCATTTGATCTTATCTAGCTCTTATATACGCAATGTTCAACCTAGAACTCTATTATCCCTTCTATTAGGAAGCAGCCTCTCACAACATTGCCCTGAGAGATAAATCCTGTAACCCTATTTTCAGCTAGGCTTCATGTCCTCCGCCCCAACCGATGCCTGGCTTGAAAAATCTCGTTTAGATGGCATGATCCTAGATGGTTTCACCTATGGTAGGTCGCCGGTTATATCTTGGCACATTATTATAAAGTGCTAAATGCGACTCTACCTCTACAGGAATCTTCTTCTTGCTCTCAATTCAATCGGTTATCGCCATTTACAGAGGAATACGTCGCTCGTCGAACGGGAAGCTTGGGAAACACCATGGGTATATCCTCATTGCCTACGTCGTTGTAACGTTCTTGCTGGGGACCATTGGGGTGGCGGCAAATGCGCGGTATACGGAGGACATATGGATTAATTTTCGAGGGGAGGGGAGGACGCCAGAGGATCTCATCCTTAATGAATTCGACTTTTGGTATAACAGGCTAGCGATTGACAGGTACGCTCGAACAACGATTCCGTCATTTCTTAATTTTTCATTCCGAACCAGTCAGGAAGTCATGGTTTGGATAATGGACCTGCTTCTTCTTTATCGCTGTATAATTATTTGGAACTATCGACCATGGGTGGTAATACTCATGACGTCCGTCTACCTCACCATAGTCGGTCCGTTGAATTCCACTAGATACCAGAACACACCTTAATATCTTTATTGGGCAGGTCTATCGATTGCAGTTATGATATCTGCCGGAAGGTCTGCCGTATTCTTCAACCTTCATCTTCAACTCGCCTTTCTCGCTCTGTCATGTTCCTTCAACTTCTTATTCACCCTGCTTGTCTGTCTGAAGCTTTTGCACGCTCGGAAACAAATCAAGGACGTCCTCGGACCTGAGCACGCGACCACCTATACCTCTCTAACAGCCACTCTCGTGGAATCTACCGCACTTTATTTCGTTTGCGATCTCATATTCCTTTTCGCATTCGCGTTTCACAGCAACGTACAGAACTTGATCTTGCTAGAGAACTGCCTCATCCAGGTCAGCGCCATCGATTCACTTACATTGCAATTTAGCTAATGACGTTGTAGGCGATTTCCCAACTTTTAATCATTCTTCGAGTCGCCCAAGGGAGAGACTACGATCGCACTGTCGCAACGATGGCAGATAGTAACGGTGTCAAATCAGGACCGATGATCTTCCATAAGCGTACTCAAGCAGAAGGACGACATGCACAAAGAGGGGGTGTGGTTGTGGAGCTCACCTCGGTGACGCATCGCGATACGTTATCGGGTATGAAGTCGCAGGATACAGATCATACAGCATCTGCGTCATATATTGCTTCAAAGGATGAAAGTAAATTGGACGTGTAAAAGTGATTCTTTCAGTAGGACCTGACAGATATCTCGTGTGAGATGTACAACTAGTGTAACTATATTCAACTGTAAAATTTGTATTTAATCTGTACACGTCAGCATGATTATATGAGAAGCCGTCTTTGATTTGGAAAGGTAAGGTTGATCCGCCGGAATTCGCCTTATCGTTCGCAGATCAGGAGCTAGCGATAGCTATTTCCCAGGTCCACTTCTACGTAGTTAATAGCTACTTAGGCCGCCTTACAACGACGAAGCAACCCCTCCTTACCTATCACCCACGAAATGACGCAGCCTCAAGCAGCTACAGACGTTCTTATCGAACAGCTAGGCTTGCAAAAACATCCAGAAGGAGGTCTGTTGATGGCTTATCTCGAAGCACGTATGAAACATTGAATCACCTACATTCACTGGCAGGCTACTATGTAGAGACTGACAGACAAGTAGCACAAGTCCCATCGCCGTTTGCCAGTATGGAGTTGCGAATCGGCAGGTGCCAGCGGCCTAACCATTGATATTTTAGACAAAGAAGAGCGTTCGCTTGCGACATCAATTTATTATCTGCTTACAAAGGACAGCCCTAGCGGGGTAATCCATCTGAACAAGTCCGTGGTGCGTCAAAGAAGCCGTTCGGAAAAGAATTCACCGGCTAAGAGTCGTATCCAGACGTATCACGTTCTCCACCATGGACGCGCAGAATACACGCTCATCACTCCAGGAAGCCCACCAACGGTAGAGAAGAAAGTGATGGGAACGAATGTCACCGCTGGTGAGACCAGACTCTTGCTCGTTGGCACCGGCATATGGAAAATGTCGAGACTTCTTCCAGAGGACTTGGCAGATGTCAAGAGAGCCAGCGAAGGATGCTTGATCACAGAAGTGGTTGTGCCAGGTTTCCATTGGGAGGACCATCAATTTTTGACGAGAGATGCGCTGGAAGAACTGTTCAAGGGAGCTGAAGGTGGAGAAGATGTTATAAATGATTTGTTACCCCATGTCAAGAAGATAGTGTAGAACTGATGGAGATTCGCCGCATATCCAATGTTAGGCAGACGATTAGGCACATGATTTCGCTTGATTGTGGAGAAGTCGATAACCGCACCAAGGAAGCGATATTCGCGCGCGTGAACCCAACGTTTGGCGATGCATAGAATCTTTATATTTAGACATCAACTTAGACAGACCTCAAAATTCAAACGCCACTTTAGGTGGCAATCATGAATCATGATAATACTGTAGCTGCCGTCTAGCCAAAAAATTGAACGCCGTGGACAGGACTTAGTGTTGCGGAAATATGCACTAGGTACGAAGCTATTAGGCTATAGGTTACAAATCCATGAGGTGTAGTCTACTGTATCTACATTTTATATACATCTAGTTAAAGTGTCTAGAATATACGATGTTGGAATATAAATTGTAATTCAAACAATAAATTCCACATTCTTAATTAGTATTAAATCTATGCCACAAGTATGTATATATCCTATGCTGCGGACCTGTTTCAAACTAAATAAAAAGCGCTCGAATTATGTATTTAAACATGTAGTGAACTAAGAAAGCAATTGCGCGTTTACAACGCGGTTTCCTGATATTCGAAATTGATTAAGCCATTTCAACATACTACTACTATCTGCCATGTCTTAAGCTGAGTAAGCGCTGTGTCGGGCTTACTAAAGCCAACACTTAGTCTCATTCAATTCAAGGTGAAGGTCTACTAGAACATCAGGAAACTCTAAATCATAAATTTGCACTATCGATATATCATTTTGTGATGTGATGGAGCCGCAAATGTCTGTTGATCATAACTGGCTATCGGACCTCCGAGTTTACAATTAATCATGTTTAAATTTATTTACTCCAAGTTTACTCGATTTCAATATAATCTAAAATGTCGAACACATCTGAAATGATATCCAGTCATGCCACGCAGTAGTATTTCCAGTTGCGCTGGCTGGTGCTGACCAGCTCTCCCCAAAGTGGTATTGGCCTGTAAGGTAGAGGATCTACTTACCGCCGGGCCGATCGCACTCCTTGCTACTTCCCTTGATTATATTTCTCCCTCTCTCATTTCACCCATCACAATTGCGCTAACACGCTCTCTGATATCAGATCTAAGTGTTTCGTCGTTCCTTTGTTCATTGCTTTGTTCACAATAAATGTGTTCACGGTAATCAGCGAGAAACGTCCCCCGATACTTCAGTAGTTACTCATAAGCTCCTACTCGTGGCTCAAGTAGTAGTATAAATACATCATAGTTAGTAGTTAGTTAAGTTTACCTTAAATTGAGTACCTTAAATGCACAATCTGCGATCTCTCTAAGGCTCAATATCTCGCTGCGGTAGGCACAGACGGGCTAAGGCGACGGGACGGACACGGACTGTAGTGGTATTGAGTGAGGACCGTGTGTACGGTACAAACGAGCATATCTACGCTACACATGACTACTCCTAGATGCCCTGGTACATCGTGTAAACAATCGTGTTTAGTTTAGTTCTAGTACGTCTACACTATAGAACTCGACAACCTCACACGGCCTTATGATCAAATTATAGTCGTACTTTATGACCGTCGGTACAACAGGTCGTATCTCATTTCATTCGATTGGATGAGTCAACAAATATAAATGAACGTCCTCGTACGCCCTCGATTCATCGTTAGTCCGGGTTGCTGGTCGTGGCAATGTGACCTTCGTTGGAACAAGTATTTCTCAGTTCGTAAATTCTAGAAAAATAGACTAACTTATAGAAAACAGCTGCTTAGGTACTGCTAGATATCGATGATGCTTTCGTTGTTCCTAAAGCTGTCACGGAAGCGATCAACCCTTCTCGGACCATTGGTTCGATCAGCTTTTTGAAGTATGTTACGCTCGATTCATCCTTGAACTTGAAGTCTATCCTCTTCAATCGTCGATGCGGGGGGAATGAGTCGTCTACTTTGATTGCCCAACGAGATTCTACTAAACGATGGTATGTCGATGGTGTAACACCATTTCGTCGGTCATATGCAATCGATAGTGAGAGAGTATGGAGAGATAGAAGAACATTCTGACCATCGTTTGTAAGAATTAGTGAGGTGATGAAGTTTCCAGTATTGTTCTTTGGTATATCGACCAATAATCTGTTTAAAGAGGGAGTCATACAGAGAAGCCTGATCATTTCAGTGTCTTTCAGCGATAGAGAAAGTGAAAGGCTTTCTAGGCGATATAAAAAATTCTGGGAATGGGTATCGTTATTCCAGGAAAAGTCTTCTGTAGAAGTGATAGAAAAATGTATGAGAGCGGGGAGGTCTAAGTCGTTGAATAAGGATGAATTGTGACGCTCTTGTAGAACAAGCGCTAAGCTCTCAAGAAACTCCTGACATACAGTCCGGGGGATAATTTCTATAGTAGAGAGGCGGAGGAAGAAAGCGCCGTTTCGAAGATTGGTGCATGTACCAAGGAGATTTTTCCAACAAGCCACATCAATTGCATAGCGGGACAGATCCAACGAAGTCAATTCTGCGCAGCTGTACACGTCGGGAATAAGTGAGATCGATGGTTCGGATATTAAAGTCAAGCTGCGAATATTTGGCGTCATGAACGACGAGTGATAATTGAACGGAACATTCTCTAAAATGAGAGTCTCAATTGCTGGATAAGGCCGGACGAAGAACGTTTGGAACGGGGTAATCTGGTTTCGATTGACATATATGCCGAGCGTGTGTAGACGATGCTGGTACGTCGTGAGAACAAATTCGAGATTCTGCCTGAAGAAATCTCTACAGCGATTTACTTGGTGCCGCACGTGAAATGAAATGGGTATACTTCCTGCTCGGGAAAACCAGATCGACGCGATGTATGGGATTTTCTCCTCAGGACTCTGCTTCGGAAAGGGTTCAAGTGCAGTATCAAGCCTCAGCTCTTTCCACAGAAGTGGTGTGCTAAGGGCTATCATCCTCCACGATGAGCATATCTGGCAAAGAATCCATGGTGCTAACGTCGGGTCTGGTTTATATCCGTGCGATGAAGCGGCTTCGTGAAATATTTCACCAAGTATTTCTGTTGGAAAAGCTTTTGAAAAGTATCACATATCTTTCTAGATATGAAGGGATAGAACGACGATACCTAAAGCTGACGAGTGCATGTTTGATGATAAGCTTATTGCTTTAGGATTTGTTGCGTTTCGGCGTCTAGAGAATGTATATATTTCAGTTAATGTCTTCGTGAAAATGAAATGTAATACTTTAAAGAGAAGCAAGTAACAGCAAAAATAATTTCGACCACAAATTTGATGCGGAAGGAGAGGAAAAATATCGTTAACACAAACGACTCTTCCTTACTTTAAGCAACAATCGCAATTTGCTCTGGTTAGCAAATCGATGACGTCACAACGAGATAACAAGGGATGCGCAGGTAGAGAGGGGGTAAACCTGAAAGACACGGGCGCTCTTTATGCTTTCGAACGTCGCTGACCGCACAAAGTGGTGGGGCAGCAGGCGGAAGCCATCCAAATGCGGATTACTCGTAATGACACATGGGGAGCATTCTTGATTTTTCTTATCTTTAAGCACTACTTACCGCGAGGTGACAGTTTGACAGCGCTGCTCGGGCTGGCAGTTGTGTATAAATAAAAGAGTCAAGGCCATATTAGTGCTACTAATGTAGTATAAGCATCTAGAGCCAGCAAGCGTAGGCCTTCAAGTAAGGAGATTATTGTAGACATCTGCTAAGCGTTGAGACACATTGAGTAAGTAAAAAAATAAAGAGTTAAATACATTCCATACTTGATTGTACATATCGAATTATGGTTGACAGTGCTTGAGCAAGCTAACGCTGTCAAGCGGCTCCGAGTAGCGCAAGACCGGTACTAGCCACAATGAATGGTAACACTTAGTAAAGAAGTCGGCATTAGTCGTACAGAATTTAGATGTAGTCACGCAGTAATTAGCCAGTAGCCAGTGTAAGTAAAAAGATATCTGTCGTCTTTTTCACTATTAGAAATTCATACAAAACCTTTTTTAATGAGAATGCCTTTTTCTTGGTGGAGCTATAGTATACAACATATCACAAACTGAGTGAGCCTCATAACCAATAATGTGAAAGATTGTCATGTCCCGGCAGCCTCACTGAGTTAAACGTAAATGACAGGATAAGAGTCTTCGTTCCCAGTAGTAAGAATTGTACAATGTTGTTACGGTCAAGGTCAAGGACTGGGGACCTTAACGGCGCAGACATAGCGAGATGGGAGTCAGGAGCAAGGTATGCGCGTTAATTCGACGAGGTGTTACAGTATAAACTACAAGTATATATAAGAAAAGATAATATGACGAAGGTGGCAGAAAAGAAGAAAGTGGTACCCTAACACTTCAAAGAGACTGAATGCTCCTGACTTCCACATCCTTTTATGGCTCTGATCTGTCTATGGTAGTTTAAGCAAATGTAAAAATATTGACAAACAGTTAGTCAAAAATTTGACCACCACATTTATCTAACTTTAGTATGACTAACTGTTGAGTTCCGCTGACTTTCTTTTACTGAGGGTGAGATGGTTGGTAAATTTGTGGAATGAGTAGGGATGCATCTGAGACTCCTTATTTTTTCCAACACACTTGTGTCATCAGCCAGGGGCTATGCTATTCGGTTTGATAAAACAGCAATTTAATATTCTGTAAAAGTATAAATGCATACAAACTACCTTAAGGGCAGTATTTTCTCATTTTCAAATCGTAACTTTCTGATGACTTGTTTTAGCTATTTCCTTTCATATGTCAGAATACACCCTATTAATAAGGGAAGAATCAGATCATTTCAGTATCTGGTCTGGTCAATACGCTGCTAGCTTGATTTCTGTCTTCTCGTTTTCCACTGTGTGAACCAAGATCGTGATGTGCCACCGAACTCAATTCTACAACAACATCTCTTCTCCCGAACCCCATTTCCATATGATCTGCGAATACAATCGGATTTGAACGTATTGCATCCCTAGTTGATGACATTGCAACTGAAGTATGAACGTATTGTCGCCCTTGAGCAACTCGTAGTATAATTAGAAGTTGAGAAATGGCCTAGAGGGTCACGAATAGCTGGTTAATACAATATAAATATTATCTGAGGATAGAACGCACTTGAATGAGCCCATTTTCGAGAAGGATCAAGTTCTGAACGTTACTGTGGAAAGCAAAGGCAAACAGAAAGATTAGCTCGAAGACAACATATATTGCAGTCGATTCGATAAGAGTAGCCGTGATTGAAGCGTATGTAGCAGTGTCCTCATGTCCAAATGCGTCTTTCATTCGTTTGCGGGCAATCAATAGCTGTGTGGAGACTAGGATAGTGAACAAGAAGTTGTATGCGCAAGACATTGCGAGAAATCCGATTTGGAGCTTGAGATTGAAGAAGACGGCTGATTTTCCAGCGAATACCATTACTGCTATTGATAGAGCTTCGCAAAATCGGTGTCATTAGTGTCATTATTGGAATATTTTCCATATTAACGAGACGTACATATAATGGAAAGGTATATTGAGCTCATGAGTATAACTACCCAAGGCATATAGTTCCAAATGACAATGCAGCGATATAATAGGAGGAGGTCCAGGATCCAAACCAAGACGTATTGGCTGGGAAATATTATGTGAGATGCGGGTATACTCTTGTATTGAAATTGAAGAATTCACCTATCAATCGCTAATCGATTCTCCCAGAATTCGAACTCGTGAGTGATGAGGTCGTCTGGAGTCCTCCAGCCGCGAAAATTGATCCAAATATCCTCTGTATATCGTGCGTTTGCACCAATTCCTACTGTTCCGAGAATGAAAGTAAAAGAAACATAAAACAAGAGAGCATAGGCTAAGGGTATTCGCAATGTGTTTTTCGGCGATCTGAGACCCCTGAAGATGGATACACACGACTGAACGGAAAGAAGAAAGAATATTCCTGACAATAGCTAGAGATTAACATCAATCGCCAACCCATTGATAATAGAACTTACCGTAACTGAATCCTGCAAGAATCATACCGGAAAGCCGCGTTCGTTCAAGCCATGGATCGGTCGGTGCAGACATATCTGGCGTCTACAAAGTGGGTTGGGGAATCAGAACTAATATGAGATATGGAGGCGACTGTCTTTATATGTGAGCTTATCAGCGGCTGTTCGCACAACCTGAAACTACACTTCATACAGGCTACACAGCAAACAGGAATCAAAAGATATCATCTAAACCTTTTGGAGTATCATGGCGCTAGTTCGAAAGCTATCTGATGATTCTTTAGTGATTGTCGCTTAAGCAAGTTTGAGGATTAGCCAAAATCGGCATGACAGCTCCCAGCTTTTGTAGCTCTTTTTGAAGAAAGTGTCGAATAGAATAGAGAGATTCATTTCAGAGCGAAGATTATGTGATCTTTGAGTACAGAATATCGTTGTCAATCGTACCGCGAGAGCACACGAATCGTGCCCTTGAAAGCTGAAAAGACGAATATTTAACAATGCGTTTACACACGGGGGACCCTGAAGGGTACGAATGATGAAGACACGATCAATATTCAGGGTACGCCTAATAGAACATGGTGTAAGTAGGAAATTGTATTTCAGTAAGGAGTATGCTGCCCAGCGGGTTGACGGAGAATGAGAATTGGGCCGTATGATCCACAAGTTTGTTCTTGTTGTAGAAATATGCAGTAGGTACGAGCTGTTAGGCTATTAGGTTACAAATCCATGGGGTGTAGTCTACTGTATCTACGGTTTATATACCTCTAGTCAATGTATCTAGAACATACTACAATTATCTACTGTGTATTACTAAGTGAATTACTAATATTCTGGTAAGTGCCAGATTAAGCTCCAACAGTTCTTTTCGGTTTTCAAATTTGTAGACAGTGCACTGGGAAACTGATGATGTCAATTATAGGGCTTTAAACATCTATGATGCCGTTCACTTAGTCACCACCACTTTGTAAGAGTGGCCAAATTGGCCGCGGGTCAAAAAAAAAAAGAGATTTATGACATATTTGACCGAAAATTTGACTTGAGAAGTCACATAAATCAAGTACATTACAAGAGCACAAACAGGTTATATTTTATAGCAAGATCTACTGGGTGATTTATCTGTACGTACACATCTCTTGTTGCTCTAGGAGGTTTTTTCGATGTTTAGTAATTGATAGATAAGATAAGATACACCATATTAGGTAGTAGGCCAAATCAAAGTGGCTCAAAAAGTTGAGCACCGTCAATTTTGACCCAATCAAATTCTGTCTTGGGAATGTCTTCGCATGATCAAAAGGAGTCATTTCCCAAGATATATAAGAAATTGGGTAAATTTTGATAGGTCCCGGCCGCTTGTCACAAAGTAGCGGTGATTAAGGGAACGGCATTATAGCCGCAGCTAGTCAGCTTACACATCATCTTTGTTTCAGAGAGACGCTCCTAGCAACTTTCTGTACCAATGCCGTAAACTAGAAAACTTCGGCTTCAATAATTCTGATTGAGGACTCAGAATTTCAGTCACTGGTTGATGCGGGTGGACGCACTTATCGTCGGACGTTCCAATCTAATGGACTCCAAGCTATCTACAGCCTGTATTTCGACCTTATCAAGGAGTTACGCACTTATTTTTCTATAAATACAAAGGGGGTAGAGGATTTAAATATGGACGGAAGTGTCACACAAATATAAGTGGTGCATCTGCTAAGCCGTCGACCTTTCCACTTTGTTTCATTTCTCGACCAGTGAAAAAATCAGAATAAGTACTATTTCAAGCCGTTAGGCTACACACCTCCGAGGAGGTTATCTAATCGGGAGTTCCACTCATTGCCACGAATGTCACAACGTAGGTGCCTGGAGCACGCGTCTCCCTTTTATTTTTAGTATTCTATTCTTGACAGGTCCATATGAATACTTAACGCTCCTTAGAATGATGCCGTTTCTTTAGGTCCCCACCTCTATCACTTGTACACTCATCAATGACGACCACAGGGACGGCCGAGAAACGACTGTCTGTGGACGAAAATTCAACGGAGAAAGGGATTTCTGAGCAGGAGGGGAATTTTATTGTTCCGGATAGGGATCCTAGTCATGCTATTGTGGCAAGATTTGGCGCCCTAGGACCCTTATTGGGGAGACTGTTCGATAGCGGCGTGGAAGCACGGGGAGTTGAGAGAGTACCCGAGGATCAGAGGGACGATGTTCACTATTGGAACAAGTGCGTAGTTTAGGTCTTCCTCTGCTGCATTGTAGATCAACCGCATTCCTGTGTAGCCTGTTCATGTGGTGGTAGGTTGACTTAATCGCACTTAGGCTGACAGTTTCACCAAACTGCTCCATAGGTCTGTGAATATCACGCTCACCACAATTCCTGTTGGACTTCTGGCCCAGGAATTTTTCACGTTGACATTACCGTAAGTTGTTCTAATGTTCCGTGGTAAATCGAGGCCTTCACAGTTTACCTAGCCACGCCATTGCTACCATATTGTGTTTCGGATTGATTGGCGCTACAGCCACGTCGTTTATAGCAACTCTTGGTCCTCAAACGGGACTCCGTACTATCATTATTACTCGGTTCAGCTCTGGGTATGTTGGAGGAACGATTTATTCGATATTGAACATTCTTACCCAGTTAGTACTCTATCAAACATAATTTTTATTCGGTCTGACTCCTCACTAGATTGGGCTGGGCTGTAACCGCCGTCATCTTAGGCGGACAGACTCTCGCGTCAATAAATCCAGGAACCCTTCCCCTCGTTGTCGGAATTATCATTGTCGCGGTGGGTAGTCTTATACCCTGTTTTATCGGATACGATATGGTGCATAAAGTGGAGAGATATGTCTGGATACCGCTAGGTATCATTATGTTATTCCTTCTTGGGTTGGGGGCCAAGGCAGGCTATGAAATTAAGGATCAGATTCCTTTCGAAGATACAGGTCGATCTATATCTGCTGACGTCATGAGCTTTGGAGGTATCGTCTTCTCGTCATTTGCTGGAGTACGTTATCTTCACATTCTTTTTTATGCCCTTCTATTTACAATCAAATAGTGGGCACCGTTGGCTGCAGATTATAACTGTCGCATGCCAGCTACAACTTCGTCGACGAAAGTCTTCATATTAACATTCATCGGCCTTTATATTCCTATCTGCTTTTTGCAGATCTTGGGCGCATTATTGATGACTATCACCGACCCCGTTTACACCTCAGCCTTTGAAAATGGAAGTACGGGAGGTCTTATTAGCCAGGTACTATCTCCCTGGAAAGGAGGAGGAAAGTTCTTACTTGTTCTTCTGGCGATGTCCGTGATGTAAGTAGCCATTTCATCTTCATTAACTGATCCAAAAATAACCGCTGACTCTTGTAAGTGCAAATAATATTCTAAACACATACTCCGCTGGACTTTCGATGCAATCTCTTGGACGACCATTCGCAATGGTTCCACGATTCTTCTGGACCTTCATTGGATTTGTCGTATATACCGTCGCTGGAGTTGCCGGTCGTGAACATTTCTCCGAAATTCTGTCTAATTTCCTGAGCATCCTGGGGTACTGGACTGCATGGTTTGTTGTTGTCGTTGCAGAAGAACACTTTATTTTTAGACGCAGAAATGGCCGTCTGGGTGGCTATAACCTGGATGATTGGGATTCACCATCAAAGTTTGTGATTTACTTAGGTTTGAGTATATTGTCTGTTAAATTTATATTATTAGGCTTCCTATTGGCATCGCTGGAATTTTAGCCGGGTGCTTCGGTCTCGCTGGAGCTGTGGTAGGAATGGCGCAGGTCAATCATTTTTAAATTTAGTCATCTCTTAAAAGCTAAATGAAATATGACATAGGTATGGTATACTGGCCCTATAGGTAGAATGGCTGGTGGTGAATTTGGAACAGATCTTGGCTTTGAGGTGAGAGTGTATTCCACGAATTGTTGGGTGGTGTTAACATATATTTTCCAGCTTGCCGGCGCGTTTGCTGCTGTTACATATCCTGTATTGAGATGGGTGGAAATCAAATTTACGGGGCGATAAATGTTTTAATCTATGGTTAGTTATTATGTAACGCGATGAAACATTATTCTCTCTCGGAACACTGAATTCATTCAGAATACTGGCCGGATTGACTTAACAAGGCTGCTCACATTCCTTGTTTAGCCGATTTTCTAAGTAAAAACTAACGGGACTCGCAGAGTAGAGAATGCAGAGGGTTCGTTGAGTGTTGCTATGAAACCTCTCTCAAGAAACCTGTCGCTCCTGATCTGTATGCTGGGTGCTAAGGATGCTTGGCTCCTCGAATATTAATCAAATCTTATCGGAAAAAGCTCTGGAATCCCTTTGATAACTTTTTGATCAAAGAATGCTGCACTATGGGGGCATGTGTTTGTGTGTTGATAGCAGAGAAGTGGAATTTGGAAATGACGGTATGTTAAATAATCTGAGACACATTCACGACAAGATGGCTACGAGTATGGCACAGCACGAGGGGGAGATATAAGTACAGGAATGGAGTCAGAATAGAGGATGAATGACTAGATGTTACAGAGGATACGATGGGCGCGTTTAACACAGTAAAGATCCTCATGCAGAAGTTTGGTCTCGACTTGAACTGCGAATGGATTGCTATTGAGCCCTCTGGCTTAAAAATCAATCTGAGGGCGATGCGTAACTCTATGTAGTTATAGATACCAACATATCCACGATTCCTTCGTAGCAGTGGCCGGAATTATACATGATAGATTAGGAAGCAATATACCTAGTTACAACTGCCGGAGTAGTACTGGTCGGGACAATCACAAGGTTCTCCAGCATGGCAGTATAAGTTGACCTGATATCCATATTTGAGTCCACGGAGTTACAGATAAATTAGGATACCGTGTAATAGAATATACTGTAGCAACGATCGCATTTATAATGGCTCTAAACTCAATTTTATAAATGCGATGAACCAGAATCAAATAGCCACAGAACAATCACAATTACACGAGCAGCACTCGTGGGGAGGATCGCAGTGCTCTCTAGGAAGATAGCAGGAATCCATGTGGTGTCCTGAGGTAAGATATATTCAATACCTTGGAAGCCTCCCGTATAATGATATAGCGACGGAAACATTAGTAACGGTTCTAACAATAATTTCAGAAAGCTGGTCCACAAGGTAAAATACTCATTTAACAGATCGCACTGTCTGGAGCAGCACTGGCCGTTATGATCGTAAGGTTCTCCAGGATAGTAGCAAAAAATAGCATTCTATTCATACTAGAAATCACGCTGTCATTGAGTCAGTGTTATATACGTTTCAAATATCGGTGCAGAGACGAACACATTCATGGTTGTCCAT